>JAHXMU010000251.1:3244166-3327089 GCA_019455685.1 Philornis downsi
TACTCGTAAATAGGAAGTTGCTGTTATGTAAATAAGAATATTCTGGATGTAAGTTTATGTTAAGCAACATTATTCTGTAAATGTGTTTGTCTTTATCGCACTCATTATGTAAATGTGTGTTGCCCTAACTCTTTTAGTATTTTCTAGAATAAGTAGTTTTACTATTGTATAAAAAGAGCGACTTTGTGTTTTAGAATTGACTAATAAAGTTGGCGTTAAAGTGGAAATACGTTCCGCGATTGTGAAGTATATTTCACGATTCTTTCAGTATATTTCAAAGAATTATTTATACTTCGTAAGAAATAAAGCCATTTCACAAAAATGTACTTAGTATTTGCTAGCTACATTTGTTATTAATGAACATGCAAAAAATCAGTCCGATCCATTGAAAAGATTTGCAGAAGATTTATAAAAACCAAATCCATTCCAAAAAAAAAAAACAACAAATTGATTTAGCCATTTTTCGCACAAAAAAATTAAATTTCGTAAAATTGCTCAAATTGTATTTTTTTCCAACCGTCATCAACCAAACTATCTAACTATTTCTGAAATGAGTTCCACCATCTAAAGATATGAATATACTTCATAAAATGTAGCCCATATATAAATTAAGATAAATGAAAATTTCAGATATATAAATAAAAAGTTCTGAAACAAATTTGCAAACGTTTAAAAACATTTTAATTTCTCAAATTTATTTCGATTATGTAAAGCTTAGCCACAGGTTGGTGGCACGTTTTGGAATATTTCTTGAATAATGCAACCAATTTATCATGAAGCACTAATGCAAATACACTCAAGAATATAAGGACAAATACGACACCTGAATCAAAAGATTTTTGTAGGCCGATATACTTTGAGTATAAGAAGATTATGTAGACCGAAATGAAAAGTTTGGAACAAATTATGATCAGAATTGATTAAGTAAATATCTCTTTTTACTTGTACCTAACAAAGATTGATCGTAAAGTTATCAGTGCTTTGACAAACACAATATCGACATGGAAGTTTCCGGCATGTCATCAGAAGAAATCACAGTCCACAAGATGTATGAATTAATATGAATGCATTTTATATATTGGAATATCCCCAAAACATGCAGAGAAACGGTTTTGGAACGATTTTTTCATATTGAATATAATCTAAAACGCAACAATACGAGTATGCTAGGCAATGACGATTATATTCCAAGAAGAAAAGTGTATGATGAGAAACAGTGAGAAGAACCGGATACAAGGTGATTTTAAAGAACAAACAGGATTAAAACTTTATAAAGCACTTTTCGGGTATGGAAATACATATGATAGAAAACTAAATCATATACGTAAGTGTGGAATATCATTGGAAATGCAATTACCTGTAGAACAAGAAATTTGAAGAGAGAGGTTCATTTAGTACACATGGAAATACATATAATAGAGAAAACCCAAGGATAGGTAATAAAAAGGATATTAAAATATTTATTCATGCCTAATCGTATGTAATGTAAAAAAAAAAACAAATTAGTTTTAAATATCCTGGAAAAGAATCCCACAAATCTCAACCAAATACCTAAAGTGCCCAAAAATGGGATTTTAGACAAATTACTTTGTACCTTCGTTGTTAATGGACATTGGTACATTTATTTTAAACAAATGTAACCGGCCGTAGCACGATTGTTAATGAAAGCGACTGTCGCTTGCACGTTCCCACGTTCACTTCACTTCAAATACGGCCACCTATTATTATTTGGGCGGCGGCCACCTTGTTGTGTCTGACGAATACTTCGTGTGGAGGAGTAATAGACAAGTCTTGTGAATGCATCTCAAACTATCACGTTCGGAATCATCATTGAACTGTAGGTCCTGTTAAATGAGTATAAAAGGGATATAGACCCATCCAAACCGGTTCCGATGGTTCCCAGCTTTTCTTACCGTTATCCTCATTGTGCATCGTCTGTCTATTAAAGGCTTACGGCGTGCAGTTATAACGGGTGGGCCATAAGGGTGTTGGCGGTTTAAATATTCAATTAAAAAAAAAACTACGAAACATAAAAAAAATATATTTGTATTTTTAAAAAGTAGAAGCATGGGAATTTTTAAGACTTAAAAATAGTGTTGTCGAAATGACTTCCCTCGGCTGCTTGACACTCTTGGAACCGAAGTCGCAAATTTTGGACAGCGCCATGTACAGTCAAAATTGCTGATTTAAACTGCTCGTGGCAGTCGCACATATAAATTTTTTCCCCCAATTTGGTACAACTGCTGATGTCAAGTTCGGTTGGGAACATCAACCAGTGTGTTTGCAACAGTTATTTGTAGGCCAATTAAGCCAATCAATGTTAATTGTGCGTGCCGATTTCTATAATGAATGAAAATATTAAAGGATTGGTATCAAATTTTGTGTCATGAATGAAATTTCATGCGCTGATGTTTTGAAAATATGTAGAATAGATTTAACGAACCCGCGACGACCCATGTGTCTCAATTATGAATTGGTAATTATCTACATTTCTGATATGTAAAATATCATGGAAAGCACTTAGAAGTAAAAATTGTTTCATAATAATCGAAGTTGCATCCACACAATTTACCCATAAAAAAGTGTCACATCTTCTGTTCATTGAACAAATTCTCGGAATAGTTCATTCTTTTCACTAAAAGTTGAACATGCTGTCCATTTGATGAATTCTGGGATGGATTAGTGGCCGCAAATTCCCCCAATAAAATTAAAAAGTGGCCCACAGCAAGTCGTCCTTGAATCCCGCTAAAGAAAACTGTACCAATTTATAATATAATTATCTTTGGTGTGGATGTATACAGGTTCTAAACTAACTTCTGTCCATTACCGTAACTCTTGGAAGGATGAGCGGTCTCGAATACCCCTAAATAAAAGTTGCGGCCTAACAAGACAAACTTAAAGAGTTGGGGATATTATTAGCTTTCTATCCCTGGCAGAGAGATGGCTTACGAAATTTGCTACATTATGAACCTCAAATAACTTTTTCTAATTCATGTTAACTATATTTTACTGACTTGAAAAATATGGACTTTTTGTTACGACCGTTTAGAGGCTTTCAGAAATATATGAATTTAAATGAGCACCAAAATGCGCGACATCATTATTCATTACTGTCCGGAAGATTGTCGGGGGAATTGCCTCAATCATCGTTTGAAGACATTGCTTAAATTATCCAAATCTGTTGTTTTGTCTTACAAACTTCGTGCTTGCAGTTTCCCAACAAGAAAAAATCTGGTGCAGTTAATTCAAGAGAACTTGGGGAACAACGGAATATGAAGTTTATTGAAATCAAGTTATTGGGGAATTTTGGCTGATAAAACCTTACCGAAACCACGCTAATTTGAATGGGGTTCTATATTGGCGCGGTTTTAAAAAGAAAAATTCTTTTAACACCTTGAGATTTTTTAATCATTCAATACAAAACGCTTGTATTATTAGACAATTTCATCATTATAAAAATATTTTTTATTGTTATATGTTATATCAGAAATTGGCAACTAAGCTTGCGTTAATCATAACACTGTTAAGGTTGCAAGGATTGTAATCAGCTATTGTTGAAGCTTTTTTAATCGAAATACTGGTTTTTGGTCATTTCATTATAAGTTCATTTATTATTATTTATTTATATCGTTTCGACTAGTCTAGAGCTGTTTAGCATATTGGAAGTATTAAAAATATCATTAAGGATATCCTCGTGACTATAGAAGCATACCTTCGAAAAAGTCGTTGATCAATCTCTAAAAAACGGAGTGGAAATTGATAAAACAAGTCATAAATGCATTCCAGGATAGCTTACAACATATTTTTTGTAAATAAACTTTCGTTGAGGAATGCCAGCTACTTCATTCAGCATTATAAAATATAAAAGCAATAAAACAGGCGCAAAGTTAACGCCGAGGCCTTGCAGATCTACCAAGCTCATTTGTTATACGATCTGGTTTTGTAAACCATTTTTAGCACTCTTGCAAAATAAAGAACAGCTTATTAGCAAAGTTGTATTTTAAATGGAATATTTTGTATAGTGGTGAGATCGGGTGAATATAATTTTGTATGGTGAAATTGATTTTGTCATTTTACTATTTAATTTAGCAAGATGAGATTCTAACAGATGAAAACACAAATTTTGATTGACACTGCTGTGGCAAGTATTGGAATCTGTGAAATAAATAATACATTTGAAGACGTTTTTACCACCCGGTTGTTCCCTCACAAAACCAAACAACGAAAAACACAACAGTACGCACACACCACACTCATATATATGCACCTATACAATGCAATAAACAAAAGTTGTTTGTATTAAATTTTACTCTCCTCGGTCAGAATGCATAGTAGTCCTGGGCAGGGCTTGAAGCTGACGATGAAACATCGGCGACCCGCCGCCGTCGACCAGGTTAACGTCATCGATTTCATCAGCTGAACTCCGCTAGAAATGGTCGTGACTTTATCGACTGGATACAGAGCCAACTATATGCGAACCGGTTATTTTTTACTTGCTTACGTTGTAGAAAAGCGTTTTCATTGCCAATTTTCATAAACACTTTACATGTGGAAAAGTGTTGAAATACACTTAAACACTGATCTAAATTGTAGATAATATAAGAATAAAAAATGAACCATATGAAAATTTCAAAAAATAATAAGTAGACTTTCAACTCGAGAATTTCAGAAACGTAAACTGGTAACTTGTTGTTCAAATTTGATTGGCAATTTGTTGAGATTAAACCATATAAGAAAAAAATCAAATTCAAACAAATGATATTGAAAAAATATCACCGGAGTTAGCTACGAAGACTAAAGTACTTGAACTTCAAAATATTATAAACTTCAAATCGTATGCGTAAAATAACTAATAAATCCACCATCTCCTTGTTCACGCTCGTATCTTTCCAATACTTATTATAATTTAAGAGCTCCAATGCTTCAAATTTAAGTACGGTTTAGTTGATAGCTTTGTTGTAATTCAATTTCTTAATAATAATATCAAAGTAGTTTCTGCTTAAATATGGGTGAATATTTGCGCAAAAATTGATGCCGTACCCATAGCAAATGAAGACCCATGGGCCTACAAACCAATATTTTATAAGATCGTAGCCAGAAGTGAAATTGACTCACACCTTCTAGTACCTCCTCCTTCTATAGTTTTTAATTGGTGGGCTGCAGAGATCTAAATATATTGTTCGAAATATTGCCTAATAATTGTAGTACAATTTGAAAAAAATCGTTATGTTATACACAACCTTTCTGTTACGTCCCGTCATAATGACCAATTTAACTCATATACTATTATACACATACACACACATATATACTCTATATATATCCTATATATCCCTATTTTCATACACATTTAGAGCTGATAATGAAAATGGGCCTAATCGACCTATATATCCACATTCTAATCTTTTATTGCATTCAATTGAGTCTAAATTTGTCCACATTAGGAATTAGTAAAATTTATAAAAATCGGTTTAACAAAAATCAATGTTAATTTTTTGTTCGTATAAATTCAATACAAAATCCAGTCCAGAATCAAAATCAGTCTACTCCACTAGTCCAAATTTCTGTAACAGGTTTTTATCAGAACGATTGAAACAAAACCGTGATTTTTAAACTCTGTGAGTGAAACTGCTGAGATAACCACACCATTTTTGATAGCTCTTATACAAATATTCGATTCCATCAAAATCACTACTGCGCTAATAAATTCGAACTGATACGTTGATTTAGTCCAACTTCACACTCATGTTAATATCTTTTGGTGCTTAAAACAACTTTAGAAATTGGGACAATTCACATTGTTTCAATTGGTGCTCCCCATGTAAAACATATTACAAGCGATCTGATGCAGCAAAAATGTAAAACCTAGAAATAAATCATTAAAGTGACAACAAAATCAGTGAGATAGCTAATGGGCGACATCGCCCACCCGCTCTGATACCTCTCATTCTTCAAATTTTACTCTTCAATTCCCCATTCGCAGACTGCAGTAACTGAATTTTTTTATTTTATCTGTCCCTCTGGTCCTACTTCATAAAAATATTTACAACATGGTATTGAACGATGGTCGGCTGAAGGTGCGTAAGCTAGCTGAAATGTACATTGGCCGGAGATTTGAAGATAAGAAAGCAAAACAGTGTCGTGAAGATGTTTCAGTGGAGTGTTTGGCAATGTATCACCGAAATAAAGCCGAATTTTTGGGTCGATTTATAACCATAGACGAAACATGCGCCCACCACTTAACACCTGAGACAAAAGAACAGTCAAAGCAGTGGACTGGAATGGGCAAATCGGGTCCAAAGAGGGCGAAGACGGTTACATCTGCAGGCAGTGTCATGACGTTTGTTTTTTGGGATGCGCATGGGATTATTTTTATTGATTATCTTCACAAAGGAAAAACCACCAACGGTGAATATTATGCGAATTTATTGCAGCATTTAGGTGATGAAATTATGGGATAAAGCCGCATTTGGCGAAAAAGAAAGTATTGTTTCATCAAGGCAATGCTCCAGTTCATACATCCACTATTGCGAAGGCGATAATTAATAAATTGAAGTTCCCTAGTTTTAAGGAGATTGACAGTTCTTACTGCAATCAGGGTATAAAAGCTATTGATATCACTGGAAACAATGAATCGAGAGAAATAAAGAAATTTTTTGGCAACTTTTTGTGTCTTTTTTGTTATGTTGGCTAGGTTTGGGACCGCCCTTGTATTCCAACGTTCACATCATTCATTCAGTTGGACTAAATTTTACCAAATTTGATGAATGTTGACCGCTTGCCAAGTTAGGGCCAGAGAATGAAAACGTAGTGCGTTGCCACATTCCTTCTAGTCCTCTCACAAAATTATATATTTTTCTGAAATGCAATTTTTCATCTATAATTACTAACTGGTAAGCTGCCGTATCTTAAGTTTTGTCCACTGTATTGGCTTATTATCTGCAAAACTTTCTTATATTCATATCAAGCAAATGTCTGTTTGCCGAACTCTGTCAGTTTTGGCAAATATCGTGCGCTTAATGAATTGTGGGGCATTGCATCACCCATTCTGGTACCTCCCATATAAATTAGCCGATTTATCGAAATTTTTTTTTCCTCTGTAATTCCAATTTGTAGCTATTTAAATTTTCGTCAATTACATTGTATTAAAATGCTTGATAAAATGAAAAAAAACCGACCGAATAACCAATCCATATTTTGTAACTCCCGCACAATTTAGTTAATTTGATCCATATATTCCTAAATTCATAACTTTTATTCAGTACCACAGTCTACGAATACAAATTGCCCAACATAGCAAGAGACAGTGTTTTGTAAGACCTTATCTAACTACCACGCCCCTTTCTAGCACCCCTTATACTTTTTCGCAAAGTAAAGGATGTTGAATGAAGTTCTCTTGACTCAAATTTCAGTATTTATTTATTTGTGTTAATAATTGGAAGATCACTTTGAATCTGCATAAATTGTTTACGCCATAAAACTTCTCTGAACTGGATCTTAGATTGGAACTGAATGTGGCAGTAAAACGTTTTTCAGTATCATATGCAGGGACAGATGTATGTGGAGCCATATATGGATACATTTTATAAAAGTATGAATTTCAGAGTATTTCAGTCTAAACTCAGACTTATGTTTTAAAAGAAATTTATTCACAAATCTATTCTATTATATAATCTCCCTCTTTTTTAATAACTTATTCCTACCTCACTGGGAGCTTTTTAATTCTTCTGTCGTAAAACTCGCATGGTTTTTGTGAAAAAAAACGTTCAATTCGATTTTCCACTTCTTCGTCGTTATGGGAATTAAAATCCATCAAGTGGTTGCTCAGACGAGGAAATAGGTGATAATCAGACGGAGCGAGGTCTAGGGAGTACGGTGGGTGAGGTAAGCTCCCACCCAAGCTGTGACAGTTTCTGACGTGTCCGCAAGGCAGTGTGAGGGCAGACGTTGGCATGATGGAAGATGACGATGCAGCCTTCAACTTAGCTAATTGTGCAGTATATTAGTCCACAATCATCGTTTGTTTTGTTGGTAGAAATTAAAAAAATACTACTCCTTTGAAATCCCATCAAATCGGCAACATTGCCTTCCTGGGGTGAAAGCCCGCTTTAGATGTGGAATGAGAGGATTTATTTGGTCTCCCCCATGATCTTTTTCGCGTTACATTGTTGTAGACTATCCATATTTCGTCCCCTGTGATGAGGTTCCTCAGAAATGGTATCTTGTTATTTCTTATCCTTAGCGTATCGCAGACATCAACGCGATTCAAGCGGCTGGCCTCGGTGGGAGAGTGAGGTACCCACACATCAAAGTTGCTCACAAATCCGAGCTTTTTTATGACGCCGTGAACGGTTGCGAATGATTTGTTGATTATTTAAGCTATTTCCCCAACTGTTACACGGAGATCAACAATAATTAAATCTCTCACATACTCGGAAACAATTTCTTTTGGAAAATTTCTTTAGAAAATCTTTTGAACCATTTCCGGCAAGTTCTTTTATTTGGTGAGTTTTCTTTATAAACAGACTTTATTTTTCAGCTGGCTTCAGCAGTCGTTTTTCCTTTTCGGAAATTATACAGCATAATATGAATTTTTTTTCGCTTATTTTTTCCACTTTTACAATTTTTTTTAAACGCTATAACCACACACGACTAGAACGAGAACACAAGTAAACATTAATAACCAGTTTTGAGAAGGGCGGGAGAAAGTTATGATGGTGTTTGAAGGAACTCTACGTCATGAAAAGCGACCTATGGTGAACTAACGAATTAACCGAACGAACTTTTCGAACAACCCGATAACATAATTTGCGGAATTAGATCAATTAACTTAGTCAATTTTAATCCTGATTGGTTAGCTTTTACAATCGAGAAGCTAACAAGAGGGAAGAACATATCTCTTCTTTTCGTTTCATTGCCGAATTTTATTTTACAAATTTTAAAAATTTGAATTAGCCATATTTTATTGAAGTCTTCTTAATTTTTAACTGCACAGGAAAAATATGAGAATTATATTGCCTGCTGCACTACTCCAAGCACTATTACCGAGCTCAATAGAAATTTCACACTTTTGTAACAAATTAAAATGTTAGTATCAGATAAAGGCAACTCTTCGAACCGTGTTGTGATTTCGAATAATCATTGGGAAAAAAAAACACTTAAGAAATACTAACAATATGCATATGTATATCAAATATGTAATTAAATGATTATATGGAATTTTCTTTACAGGCAGAATAGTACGTTTGCCTTTATGATCTGTGGAGAAAGAATAAGGTTAATTAAAGGTAAAAAAATATACGCCATTTATTTGCTACGTTTTGGGATTTGTCGGTGCCGAAAGATTCGACAATAACGAGAAGTAAACAGACGCATCTATATAATCCGAAAGTCACGTCCCATCGTACATACTTCATATGCCGCATCTTTATATATACTAAAGCACTTTTCACATAAGAAACAATCTCTGAACACACTGCCCATGTCATGTAGAGACATTTTCCACAAAGTAGAATAGTGCTTTTTGGACAGTGAAAGTAAAAAAGTGTCTTCATAAACAATTTTCGTACAGAAAATTATCTTCAACATCAATTTTCATGTAGAGAAGTGTTTTTATGAAGACATTATGCATAACTTGTGCTTATAGATATTTCTTACTTCAATATACAGAATAAATATGTACTTCCTAGTTTGAAAATGGGTATTTTTAGTATAAAAATAGTATAGCAAATTTTTTGACTTGTTATTACATTCAACATTATATTATTGTAATATAACATGTAACATTGTTTAATAAAAGTAATTGAATAATTTCCTATTACAGCAGACAAAAAAAAACAACTTTCTTTATATCTAACGAATAGGAAAGCTTTCCATATTCAATGAGCTTACACACATTCTATTTTTCGACTCAGTTAATGAAACCTACAGTTTAACGACGATTCCGAACTACACAGTTTGAGAAGCATTCACAAGATTACTCAACTACTCGAAGTGTTCGTCAGACAAATCGAGATGATCGCCGTTCAAATAACGATAAGCGGCTGCATGCGGTGTTGAACCTGCGATCATGCGAACGATAGTCGCGTGTACTAACCATCGCGACATGGTCGGTTCATATTAACACCATTTACTTCTCTTATGGCATTTACAAGTACAATTTTTGCAAAACTACTAAGATTGGATTAGCTAAATATTTGAAATCTGTTTGGAATCTGTTTCAACTGATCAAAAGTTTGAATTTAGTCGAAACTAGATTATATCAAAGTGTTACCACAATTCAAAATAATAATAATTATATTAAAATGAAGTGCATAATTAAGTTGTAAGCATCGTCAAATGCCGCTGGTACTAACCCAAATCAACATTTGCTATAGCTGAAAAACATTACTTTGCCCTTGATAACATTTGAATTTAAACTAAATTTATATACAAATGGTTTAGTCATAACTGTATCGAAAACAACACATTTAGTTAACTTGAAGCCAATTCGAGATGGAACAGCTCAAAATCTGCCTCTTCTTCAGGAGTATAAAGCTTATTCATCGGATGCCTGTGTCATTTCTTATGTGTATACGAATCTATTTGAAATTCAAATTAAGTAAAAAGTATGAACACGCAGCCACAGTATATAACAGCATCATTTGTAATAAATGAAAATATGTATTATTAATGTGAAAATTATTCGGTCTTGCATATACCAGTCAATATTCGAAGAGCAAAAAACCATTGTTACAACACGAGCACGGCAATTTGGTAAAAATGAGCACATGTGCCCAATTTCTTTATTTCTCGATATTCACCATTAGCACGAACAATGACAGTGGCGAGAAAGCTTCCAGTAAATATGTGTGAATAAGAAAATTGGCTGCGAAATACAAAATTCACCATTACAATCAATTTGTTAAATGAAAACAAGAGGTAGCGTCTGCCGCTATAGCCGTAGTCAGGGGAGGGGAGGAGGACAAATTGGCTCAGCCTTCTGAAGCGATTACAACCGGCACCTATACTTACTGGTGAATAATTATCGCATTTTTTACGAAACGTTTTCATATCAGTAAAGAAATTGCAGGTGGACTAAGAATCTAGTGGAACATGTAAGAATATAAGAGTTAAATTAGGTATCATGTATGGGAGATATCAAAAAGGGAGTGGTTATCCATCGACTTTTTCATACGGCCAAAATACAACACTCAGAAGGAAGCATTTAAAGTACCAAGTACCTTTTGATTAACGTGTTCAATGACGTTTTAAGTCGATAGAGCGACCAGAGTGATTAGCTGGTTGGCAAACACGATCCAACCTTTCAGGCAACCCCTATACAAATTAACCAATTTTCCGAAACTTGTTTCCTGTCTCTTCTTATTGGTAAACGGTAAAAATCGACTGATTAAACACCTCTAATTGATATGACCCCTACACACTTGTCCCATTTAACCCATATATTCTAATTTTCATATGTAAAAGTTACCCCAAATTTAGTAAAGTTTAGTATACCTTGAACGCTTGGCGAAATAAGTACCCGGATTGAGAACGGTACAAATTGACCGATTTTCCGAAATTTAAACCCCAAATTTTTGTTCATTGCATTGATTTATAATTCTCTTTAAAATAACCACGAATAACCACGCCTCCTTCGCTACCTCCCATACATATGTTCGACTTAACCAATGTATATATAACACAGTATCATATCTTTCATGACGTTGCGTGAAATTTAGACAACTTTTACACAAGTTGAGCGTTCGTCGATGATTCTCAGAGTGAGTATTCACATCATTTCTGGTACCTTCCATAAAAATTGACCGATTTTCCGTTCCTCCGAAGTTTAACCTTTCCTCTGTAATTTCTAATTGATAGGTGGCTACTGTAGTGTAAATGTTTGTCCATTGTCTTAAAACTTAAGAAAAGTCGACGCCTTCTGGCATTCCCCACACAAAAGGCTGATTTAAACCACATATATTTTTCGCGACTATCATTTGCATGATCGAGGGTTCAATTCCCGATACAGCCACCTATCATTATTTGAGCGGCGGTCTCGTAGATGAACTTTTCGTGTAGTCGAATAATCGACAAGTTTTGTACATGTTTCTTAAACTTCCGGAATCTTCTTTAAACTGTAGGCCCCGTTGAGTGAGTGGGAAAATAGAATGTTTGTAAGCTCGCTGAATGTGAGAAGCTCTCCCATGTCTCATTCATGAGATCCAGGGAAATTCATACATTTATCTTATTTCGTTTAACATTTTTAGATTTATATCTTTCAAACAACTGTATTAAGTGCAGTCAAATTTGAGACAGTAGATTCCCAGATCGAAAAGGGGGAATGTTGCCACATACCTTCTGGTACCTCCCATTCAAATTGCATTTACCTATATTTTCGTCAATTGTATTGTTAAAATTTGAAAAAAAAATTTATTAGACAACCACGCCTTCTGTGGTAACTCCGATATAAATTAACTAATTCAAGTTATATGCCAACAGCTTCATATCATTCAGTCACATGCACTAAATTCGGTCGGTTCAGCTGACTGCAATTTCTTTACTGGCTCTATTGGTCAATTTGTGTGAGAGGTACCCGAGGGGATATGACAATGCAGTCCATTTCTATTCGTAAAACAAATTTTACTGAACGCTTATCTTTTATTAAATTTACCTGAATTTAGTTAAATTCAATGAAAGATATGAAACCCAAAAAAAAAAATTGAGTTAAACAACCACTAGCACTAGGTTGTGGTCGATTTGCCGGGTTTTCTAAAATTTTGTCGAGCATTATGAAGCTATAAAACGAACGAAATTTAGATTACCGCAGTATGCCGGGTAGGAAATACATAGGAATAATTTTTACGTACCAGGAGTAGTAGTAGTAGATTTTTCTGAATTCAGTTTAACCGTGCAATATACATATATATGACCCTAAGAATATATGGACTAAATCGGTCATTTATATGAGATGTATCGGGAGGGACATGGTTAATTCATCGTTTTTTAAATTTTCTTAAACATTGTTAAGAAATAAAAAGGACAAAGATTTGCAGCCCACAAATTTGGGTACAGAAATTTGAGTCACATGAACAAATACTTCCAATCAACGTCTCTTTTCACCGGAAGGAGCATGGAAAGCCGCACATGGGGTAGTTTTGAAAAAAAAAAAAAAAACAAATAGAAATAAATCCGCAGTTTCTAAACGGGTCATAGTATGGCTATAGCAGAGGTGTAGTCGGGTTAAGTCTTAAATTTGGGCCACATACTACTAAATGGGGCTGCCCCACTATGCCTCAAGGAGGAATTTGAAAATTTTAAAATGATACAACTTGTTAAATTTGTATCCAGTTTAAAAATGTTTATCCTGTGTTTACTTCTTTAGTTGACATTTTCAACATTGCTTTATGTATCTTCTATCCCTCTTTTAAAAAAAAAATGGTTTGTGCCTTTACCTATCAATTCACTTTTGCTAATGGCGGAAACAAATTTGTTTCAGTTTTTTGAAACTACTATTAAATTTGACATGTTAATAACAAAATTCTAAGTATTTAGAAAAAAAAATCTAAAAAAGAAACAGTCAAAAGTTATACGTAATTAAAAAATTCGCCAGTTTATGGATCTCGTAAAAATTCAAATTTTGAAAAATGCTTGTTTTACAATATAATTTCATTAACATGTTTTTTTAATTATAAAAGAATGTAGGTACTTTTTTCGAAAAAAAATTGCGAAAAATCTGCTATTAGGAAAGTGAACTAAGGTAGATAAAAACACAACAAGTTTTATTTTAAAAGTCGAATAACTCTTAAAGTTTAAGAGATAGAACTTACATAAAGCAACGTTGAAGATATCAACTAGAAACATACATACAGGATAAATTTGTTTAAATCGGACAAAAATGTAAGATGTATCGTTTTACAATTTTAAAATTTCCAAAGTGCGCTGTTTTGAAGCATATTAGGGCAGCTCCCTTTAGAAGGTCCAAATTTAATACTTTAACTCAACTACACCTCTGCTGTAGCCACATAAAATTTCATCAAAATCTGCAGTGTCTGCATAAACATAATAACAGTGCGATGAAAGTGTAATAGATGAGAAATGTCAAATTCGACCAATATATTGACAACATACTCTTCAATAGAAGGTAAGAGATAGTACCACCAGAGCCGCTCCTTCAGGCATTTGAGATTTTCAGTAATCGGTCATTGATTAAATTTCAATGTTGAAGAATAGGTTTATAATATTTTTAATAGCAGGATGGTATTCAGTAAAATTTAAGATTACAAAGAACTAATTACAGAAGGCAGAAGCTTCCATAATCGATTATTTTTTCGAGTTTGTTCGAAAACCGACCGGTTATATGAGGCAAAGTTAGAACACGAACGTGCTGTGTAGCTAGTAAAGTAAATTGTGTTATTAAAGAGAGTTCATTTGAGAGAGAATGAAGAGAATCTTGTGGAATTTATGTCCTGTATGATCCCACATTGTCTTTCATTTTTTTTTTTTTTTTTTTTTTTGATAATTTTAGAGTCGTAGCTACCGCTATTGTAAATAATACGGATTCAACAGAAATTGTATTCACGGTAAGTGCGAATACACACCGTTAGAGAAAACATATACGCTCTTAGCATGTTATACCTTTTCTAATGCATTATTATTTCTAATAAATACTTTTCTCTTTCACGTGACATATTCCACAACAAGTTGTGCTCAATCGGTCGTTACATAAGAAATTGTTCTGGAATATATGACGGTTGCAAAAAGTTCTAAAAAATTTTACTGCAGCATACAAATCATACATTTTACCATAACCTCCCTGTAGTAGATCCTCAAAAATCGTTTATTAAATTTCATATTGGTAACAAATACATTCGCAAGAGAACCCATTAAACAAAAATTGAACTAATGTTTTGACACACTGAAACAAAATTCTCGAAACACTGCAGGTCGCAATAGCGATATATAAAGTATTTCATTAAGCAAAGGGAGGTTAAGGTGACACTCAATAACTCGATATATATGTATATTAGATATTTTGCAGCGGTTTGATTTCAATTACAAAAAAACAAATAAATTTTCTTGCATTCCATGAATGAGATAGGACAGCTTTTCACACATAGTGAGCTTACCTGCATTCAGTTTTTTGACTCACTCAATGGGATATACAATTTAACAATGATTTCGAACGTCGAATTGAGAAGCATTCACTAGACCTGTCGATTACTTGTCTGCTCGAAGTTTTTGTCACGTCGCTAAAATAATGATAAGTGGTTACATCGGGTTTCGAACTCATTACCAAATACGCGGTAGTTTCGTTTTCTAACCGTTATGCCACGGCGGATCTCATTATTAAAAAGTAATTAGAATTACCATTTGCCATGCTTTGCACGCGCACAATTTAGCTAGTCAAGAACGCACATAAAATATTCTACTTCCTTATATTGCGAAAAGTACAGCTGGCGAAATATAACTTCGGATTTCTGCGTCCATACGGCAACATCAGGGCTTGCAAATTTTTTTCCAAAAACCATACTACGTTTCAAATAAAATTAGCCTTAATCAGGTATGTGATACAAAACGTTTTCGATTTGAAATCGATGCAAAAACGATGAAAGTTGTGATGCATATCTTTTTATCGATTTCATTTCGGTTTGAGCTGAAATCGATATCGATTTCATTTTCCATTTCGTTCTATGGAAAATATGGATAAGAAAGGTGTGATAGAAAACGAATTACCGTTTTCATTGACGGTTTTAAATCGAGTAGTCTTTGTGTGGCGATTTTGCAAAGTCGCATTTCTTTATTCGGAAGAAAAATAATAAATTGCGAACAATTTAAAACTAACGTGAAGAAAATTTGAAATGTAGGTATTTATATTAAACATCTGATAAAACACAGACTTATTTTGTATATTTCAGGGGAAAGCACGTAAATTCGAGGCAAGAAGATAAGATGCTAGATTTTATGGAAAAGTACCCACAAATAGGCAAAGGATTTGTAAAAGGGGATAGAGTAGAAGTTGAAAAACTTTGGCAAACCCTTGCTGCTGAGTTGAACAGCATTGGTCCACCAACAAAATCAGCAGAAGCTTGGAAAAAGGTACATTTTATGAATATACCTTAAGGTTATTTTAATTTACTTATTTCCATTTGCAGGCATGGAGTGATAAGAAGTCACAATTAAGAAAAAAATTGGCTCATAACAAAAAAGAAGCACGAGCTACTGGTAGTGGGCCCAATAATCAAATATATATTTCAAGAAGGGATGAAGCAATTGGCAAGCTGTGTGGGCTGTATGATGGTATCGATGGCATCAAAAATAGTGACTCTTTTGGTTTTCAAGCAATTGAAGATCAACAAGAGCCATCAATGAGTTCCTCAAGTTTAGGTATTTTGGAAGACGACCAAATAGAGGAACTCCCAAGTACATCCAGCTGGCCACGCAAAAGAAAAATGCAGAATTCGCATTCGCTCGAAGACAATTTAAAAAAATTCATTTTCGACGAAACCACAGTTAAGAAGAAATAAGTGGAACCCTTGGCAGTTTAAAGAGCAGCGTACAAAAAAATTATGAAACCCTAATACAATTGGAGTTAAACTCCAAACGAATGTATAGGGCGCTGGAAAAGATGTCCGACAGTTTTAAGGAGAATATAAATGCTATTAAAGAGCAAACTGAGGAAATTGCTAAGCAAAGAATTGAGAGCGAAAGGTATAATAAGGCAATGGAGAAAGCTGCCTATGAAAAAAATGTTTTGAAGAAAGAGTTATTAGAAATTCGACGAGCTGAGTTATATATATCTAAAAGCTAATTATTTCTTATTTTCATTATTTTATTTTATTAGTTTTTGAATTCATTTTTTAATTTGCGGGAAATATTTTGTTTTTTTTAGTATGTATGTAAGCTGTTTTGTGAAATAAAATTTTTTTCCTATAAACTTTGGGCTATAGCTTTGGTTTCTTATAGCTTCGTTGTTTGTATTATTTTCTAAGGAAGGTTCGTCAGTATCGGAATCTGCTGTTAGTCTACTATCCAATATGATTTCTTGATTGATGTTGTAAAACTTACACATGTTGTGAAGAGCACAACAAATGTTAATTATTTTTACGACTTTAGACGGCTTATACCATAATGCGCGAGGCAAACATCTGAATCTGCTTTTAAGAACACCTATTGTTCTCTCTATTATATTCCGTCCTGAAGCGTGTGCTTTGTTGAACTTGTGCTCAGGCGAACCAGCAGTTGGATTTCTGTATGTGGTCAAAACAAATGGCTCAAGTCCATATCCAGAGTCTGCCAGAAGCCATGAACCACAATCTCCATTTTCATACATGGAACAATAAAAGTCTTGTCTTTTGGACGCTTAAATTCCACACAAACGAATCATGACTTGAACCTGGTCGCGTTGCATCCACAGCCAAAATATTCATTTTATAGTCGCAAATGTAAAAAAAAAATTGAATTAACACAAAATTTACACATACATAACTCATCTAAATTAACTCACAATCATGGCATTTATGCCATTTATCCTTTTCTATTATAAAACAAATGTTCCTGAGTACCTGGTTTAATTATTGTAATGTGGGTACCGTCTATGTAGCCAACAACACCTGGAATTCTGTATTTATCAAAAACATGTTTTTTGGACTTCAACATTTCTTGTGGCTCAGCGGAAAGTTTTATCCAGTATTGGCACAACACCTGCTCCACGAGAACAACCATGCGTCCAAATATTTTAGAAAATGTGGTGCGATGCATAGCTACAGAGCGTTGAAAGCAGCCTTCAGCGAAAAATCTGAGCGTTGCTGCCAACTGAATTGCTAATGGAATGGACGAGGGTGTAACACTTGTCCCAAGTTTATCCATTATCCAAATAAAGGCTTCTTTATTTAAGCGAAAGCATTCTACAAAACTATAAACAATTATGTATTACTGAAACCTTGGGATAACACATTTGGTTTACTTTTTTTCCGGCAAATCTAGTGGGTTGGAAGCATCGCGTAACTTTTTCGTTTTAATATTTTCTTCTTTATTTGATGCATCACCTAAAATTGCGGACACTGCGACAACAAATGCCATGTTATAAAATTATTTTTCTTGTTGTTCAAACACTTGTATTTTAAAACGTAAACAAATACTCTGAGTTGTATTTTTCAAAAGAATATGGTGGAAATGAAACACAACTGGAAAATGAAATCGATACGATTTCTGTCACAGCTAAAATCGATCTGTTCGTTTTGGTACTTCGTTTTCATTTGAAAACGAATCGATTTGCATCACATACCCCAATAGTTGTTTTTGTCGGGCTATGCGGTCAAGTTATTGGAATGACTTTCCAACTTCATCAGAAGAACTTTTAATAAAAATGCTAGTGGCCAAATCGAAATGACTGACATAATAAGTACATATAGATGCGTATACATTTTTGAATTACAATTGCTTTTACATTAAGGTTATCATTCTTATGAAATTGATAATAATAATAAAATAGCATAAAATAATAACAATATAAGATAACACGGCAATAGCTTACACTAATATCATATGATTGCAATGTAATACTGAAATTTTGTATTGTCTGCATCTTCTTCTGTGTAGATGTGTACTTTCTAATGTACATCTGTTATTCCGACTTTTTTCCTTTTCAACATTTGGAAATTCTGAACGTTTTGTATTAACATATGTAGGTGCCAGACCCTGAGCATCAATCTCAGAACCTACAATACAACATTATAATATTAATTTTTACTGAACATTTGAAAATATAAGACTAAAAAATTTTGACAAATTAGAAATCTTCTTATCCGATATATTTAAATTTGATAAGTCCAAGCATATAGTCTATTTAGAAATTGTTAGTGAAGTAACAGAAAGGGATACCTAGCGGAGTTATGTGTATTAAAGTAAAGCAATTCCAATATTTTTAGCCTTTAATTACCTCTAATACAGTGTTGTCGTAATTAGCAAAATTGCGCATGCGCTGGTGGATTTGGGCAAATGGCATTTCTCACATTACCCCAGATGAAAACAATCTGTAAAACTCAAATATATGAATAACTCAAACGACAGCGCGTCAAATCGGTAAAAAATATCATTATTTTTGGATTTCAGCGGACAATCATATCAAGTGAAGACGCCAATGTGTCAATAAACATTTCAGAAAAAATCGCTTAAATTAATATGCGATTCTCTCGAAATTTGATGGATTTAGATTTAGTTTTAAATTGTAAGAATGTTTTTTTTTTTCAATTTATTGTAAAATATTGAAATATATGTATAAAATATAATTAATTAATTTTACTCATTTCAGCGATTTTGTAATAATTTCCGGCATTATTTGAAAGATGCAATCTTGTGCAACCCTAAGCCCAATACTTTCAGACAGTACTAACCCGAAATAAAAATAGGGATCGACTGCAATTCAAAATGTTACGTTTATATGTGACAAAACAACATTTACTTTATGAAGGACTCCAATTGACCTATGCTATTTTTTTATCAAAATAGATGGATCAAGCCCGATTCCCATATTTATACGAATATCAAATACCGTACAAATGACAAGTGTGTGACATCTAATTTTTTTAAAGACCTGCTTGAAGTCTTATCTGAAATATAAATCTGAAAAAAAATCGCCAATGAAAATTATTCATGTTTTCTTTTCTGTCACAAATTGCAATATTTTTTCTGCCACTTGAACGGAAAATATACTTTTGTGTTGTGTCCTGGAAAATGTGTTATCCTTTTGCTACGTTTCGAGTTGTATTTTGAAAATGTCTCCTTCTTTAAGTGCAAAAATGTTACAGTGAAAATAGAAAAATAGAGCACATTCGCCTCGTATTCTCCCACGGATTGAAAATCAATAGCTTCTATTTTAACAACTTGTTTTTAGGACAAGCAAACACGTAACCGTCTTGTTGAAGAGACAAACGGCTGCTTATACGACCCATTTGTAGGGGCCGATACGAATACATGAACCACTTTTTCATTAAGGACTGTTATATGACTAGAATGAATCGGTGACTACGGAAATGGTGGCTTGTTGAAACGAGCAATCCGAGATTAAGCGGTGTTTTAGTATACAGTCTACAAAGAGACATGGACAGATATGGTTAATTTTTAGCAAGTTTTGTCTCTGGCCTAAATAAATAGTACAGGCTGAATATTATCAAATTCTAACGATAACGACGCTTTATGGAAACGACAAACGCAAGCTTGGTTGTCCATTTGATTATAGAACAATATCGATACACGGACCGGTATGACCCATTTTCGAACAAATCTGATTTTGCGTGTGCGATAGTAGGTTGTACTACACATGGTCAGCTTTTTGTAAAACATTTAAGTCAATTTCGGGATATTATTTTTTGTACCTCCATCTAATATTTTTTTCCAAACTAATTCCAGCTTAATTATGGACACGTCTTGGAGAAATTAATGATTTAAAATAGTTTACATACTATTCCGTACAAAGGGTACAATTTAGACATACACACGAATATGTTCAACCTGTTTGGCATCCTTAGAAATTTGCTATTTTTGAGATATATCCGGCCGATTTATCTATATTTATTTCCCTGTAATCACCGATTCGCGGATAGCAGTAACTTGCATTTTAGCCAACTGCGTTACATGTTTAACTTATTCTTAAGTTATAACTAAAAGTATTTATTTGTACTGATTATGTATCAAATAGTAGCGGTTCAAGTTTTCGAGATATCATGCGTTGATGTCGCTCATGCATCAGCAATCAATAAAATATGCTGTTAGAAAAAATTTGCTTCTTTATACTAATATTGACAACATCAATTTATAAAATCATGGCATTTGTGTCAAATTCCTGTAACGGTCAGACATATATTTTGTAATTACGATCATTTAAGACTTATCGGTTTAAAATCATATAATTTATTGTATTGAAATTTGCGATTATTTTTAAATAAATTAAATTTTATAAAAATTTTAGATTTTAAATTTAGTTTGTTCAATACCAAGCCATTTTTAACACATTTTTATAATCTTGCAAAAACGGGTTAACCGAAGTAAAAAAACTTTTAATCGGTTGCTCGAAAATAGCGGTTTTAGAAAAACTGGCATACGATTTCGGTAAAAAAAATCCAGTTTGTCGGTATTTGGTTTCTGTTTTGAACAACGTGGTCGCCGCGATCAATATAGTTGCGCGTTTAATCATCATGCTGCGGCCGATAACAGTTTTACTACATACATATAAAATTACATTTTTGAAGACTGTCTGGAAGCACTTCTGCTAGAAGAAAAGGATCGGCAGAAATAGCTACCCTGCCACTAGTGGAGAAGTTCTCTCTCTCAAGGTAGTTCCAATTTTTTTGCTACAATTTTTTGTTTATTCCAAACGTTTTCCTGGACTGATAATTTCCTGAGATAGTTGGTGGCAAATGAAATAGCAGATATTCGTTTCCTAAAGAGGTTAGCGACTAGCAAACCGTTATCGAAAACTTTTTCTATTTTCCGAATATTGCAACAAATATTTTTTCGTTTTCCGCAACTACATTCCTCAAGATTTCGATGAAACTTTCATTTCGCCGTGCTATTATGTACGAAATACAATGTCATTTAAATGGGCGGCTCTGCATTGATTGCAGCAGTGGATCCATTTGAGGTTCCTCCAGCGTCATCCAGACCATATTGCGTACCAAACAATCACTTTTACCGGATGCAGTGGCTTTGTCACAATTACTTCTGAGTTCTCCGAGCCCCATATGCGATAATATTGCTTGTTGACATGAAAGCCCACGTTTGAATTCCCGCTTTTGTAGTATTAAGTTTTAACTATTTTTACGCGTTCGCGATTGTTAAACAATCCATATTCGTAAATGGCAAACCTTTCACTAAGTAAATAACACTTCAGATGGCAGACCGGCGATTTTGAGACCAATAAATGGATAACCCTATATAGTGGTTTGATTTCTAAATTTGTTACGTTTATGGCTTTTACGGTATCATATGTTGAAGGCGCAAAATGTAATGACAGATAGATGTTCTTGGGTAATAGAATACAGTATTAAGTAATTATTGCTCTATTGAATAACGTTACATTTTACACAACATGTGCAGCATTTTTGTTTTTTTTTTTTTAATAATTCAAAATATTTTCTATATTACCGCCATATGATGACATGTGATTTTCAGTACTCAATTTGCTTTTCCATATAATATCATATGTCTACAATTTATGTATTTAAGTCTTTATTCGTGGGAAAATATATTGAAAAGTAATGTTGCTAACCTGTCTTGATATGGCCGCACATGTTTCCTTTGGTGTTTGGATGTGACACATAGCTCAAAGTAAGCGACACACTTGAGGCTAAACGCTCAAACATCACCCTTGATAGCCTGTCTATTAAACGTGTGTGCCTAAACATTTTAATTCATTGTTCTAGCTGTAGTTCCTCTATAGCCGGAAGCATTTCTAAGTGTTGAATGATATCGTATTATATTTCAAATCAAAACATTTTGTAATAATAGAAATCACATTCATATGACACGAGAGAAAGTGAAATTCATAAAGAGCGACATATTAGTCTCCAGGTGTCTGTCTGGACTGCTGGATACAACTAAAGTAAATCTGCACTGGCTGTTATGAATATTTGCCAGTAGTTATTTTTGAAAGTTGTGGTTTGGGACAATGACGCCCTTTCGGGTACCTTCAATAAAAAAGACTAATTTGTCAAAATTCGCTTTTGGACTAATATAGGTATATACTCTTTAGAAATTAACATAACTTGTGGAATTGTGGCACTGCTTCCCAGTTTAGGTAGTCACATACTAATGAAAACCATAAGTTATTGTACTATCAATAGGTAAATACAATAATTTAGGTTTATGTACATCCATTTATTTAGGTCTCTGTACATCCATTGATGTTTTGCACTCGGTGATTCCCAAATCCAAATCCAGTGATATATTTAACTCTCATACAAATAGGCAACTATCTCATAATTATCATTACAGTCATGATTTATTAGTGGCATAAGCGATAAGTTAGTTGATTGTCGTAAAAATACATGTTAGTCTAAACATATCTCTCCATCCGTTCTCGTGCCCATTGAAAGAAAGGTAGAGGCCGCAACGAGGTCACAAATTTGTTTGCTTAGGCATAGGTTAAGTTCAAAATTGGATAAAATCGGCCAAGTAGTAAGAAACACGCCCACCTGTAGAAAAATTGAAAATGTTCAAAATTACCCATCAAAAAAAAAACAATAATTATATTTTCATCATTCTAAGGATGCAGGCTATTCATATATACTATTTCTAGCGAAAACTTTTAAACTACTTCCAAACCTACGGTAATGAAGTACTTGAAGTCGGCTTAAAGAAGCTCCATTCAAAGTTTTTAGGAACAAATTTGTTTATCCTCAGCTATGTGTTGACCGATATATTAAGTTTGTCATTCCATTTACAACAACTATAAATATTCAGAGATCAAATGAAACATCTACATTTCCTATCGCCATAAAAATCAATGTCGTTAATGTCCGTCCATAAGATTGTGGACTGTATTTAATGGTAGTGCGTGTATAAGCTTCGATTTTACGGAATATTATGTGATTTTCCAGTTCTGTGCCTGTCTACAGGCTTTTCACGGAATTTGATTTGGTAAAAAATCAACCCTTATGATGTTTTTTCGAAATTAATTTTAGTGCAATTATTTATATTGAGAAAATATTTTTCAATGGAACATTTTTCTGACCATATAATCTGAAGAAACAATTTCTGAGACAAAAAGCAATTCTTTTGAATAATAAAAAATTGCAGCCAAAGATTTGAATTTTCATCACATCTTCATCACCCATGAATATGTAGAGAAGCGGCATCATTAAATGGTGCTTCTCTCCTATGACTATCTATGTAAATTTCCTTGGCGGTTACGCAATTTTTTACCACTTCCCTATCACAAAATGTGATGAATGTTTGCTTCATTGGATGCATTTATTTTGCTGGGTACTGAAAAGCACTATCTTAGCTCATATATAGTTTTTAATTTACACATAATAAAAGGGGAAATCTTAAAGTAAAGTATCTTAAAGTGGCCGTATTGCAGATCATTTGCTTTTGCAGAACTGAAATTAATAAAAGCTTGCTAAGATATATTGAATTTACTACAATTAAATGAAAGATATGAATCTAAGAACAAAAACAAAATAAACTCCCCTTGGTCCCATAAATGACCTACGGGAGAACTTTTCGCATTCAGTCAGCTTACACGCATCCCATTTTTTGACTTACTCAACGGGGCCTACAGTTTAACGACGATTGCGAACATCGACTGAAAACCGTTTATTTGTGGATAACTCGACTGTTGTGTTCGCCCCTCTCAAATAATGACATGTGATTGTATCGGGACTCGAATCAATGCTTACATGCATTAAAGCCGCAGGTTCTAAACATCATGTCACGGCCGATCACATCAATCTAGGAATGTATTTGCATGATTGTCTAAGCATGACAATGAGTAATCACTCAATTTGTAAAGGAGTTATCAGAAATAGGTTGGTTGCCCTTCTAATTTTTTCAAATTTTGCGAAGCATTATAATGTAGCGAAATTTACAAAAATTTAAGCTACCGCAGTAAATTTCGACAAAAATAATGAATTTTATGGGACGTGGAAATACAGTCCATTTCCATTTTAGTCGGTCAAAGGTATGATGTGTGCCAAAGTTGGGCAAATTCAACTGGATAACAAAATATGAATTATGTGTATGAGTTATGAACAATATGAATGCATTTGAATATGGAACGTGTTTTTACATTGATTAAATCAGTTATTTGTATGGAAGATACCAGATGAGACCTGGTTAACGGATTGATCTTTATCTATTTTTGCCAAGCATAAGAAGTTAATGCAACGAACCAAAATGTAGGTGCTACGATGTACGAATAAGAAGTTACAGGGAAAAATTTAATTTCAGAAAATATGTAAATTTTAATGAGTACTAAAAGAATTTTTCTTAATACATTTTTAAGGTGTTGTAATTTTGCTGAAATAGCGAAGGTGAGTATAAATAGGCAGCAGAATTATAGTTAGCTGGACCATTTTTAATATTCTATCGAACCGATGTAACGGACAACAATTTAAGTAATTTTAGTTTACGGAAGAGGAATTTCATAAAGATCTACGACGCCAATTGAATTAACAAATCTTGAAACACAATTGGTCAAAAGATTATTGTCGCTTTAAACACTTCCTTACAATTATGTCCAAATTCGTGTCTTAAATATAATTTAGCTCCTAGTGATATTTTGCACTCCATAAAATCTTTGTCAAGAGCTAAAACTAAAATAACCAGCGTTAAAAGCAAAAAGGCAAAAGCTTTGACGTAGCCTTCACATCCGTTAATTTAATATCTCATGGCTACAAAAAGCGGATAGCAGTGATAGCATGAGTTGAGAAATCTAAATGGTTAGCTGAGAAACCTAAATGGTTAGTTGAGAAACCGCTGCCCAGGCTTCGACATTAAAAGTGTTTTGAGAGATTTTGATGTCAAAAAAGGAAGGGAAGATGTTCTTTATCCAACAGACGGAAAATTTAGTCTACATGGTAACTCTTACGGAAACAGATTCAGACTGGTTTCGTTCGCTGCGGCGCATAATATGGTAGCAAACGGAATCAAATTCCCGCATAAAAGCATCCACAAGGCAACGTGGCTATCTCCTGATCATAACACGAGGAATCAATTTGATCATGTGGTAAAAGATGGAAGGCATGCTTCTAGTGTCATGGACGTGCGTGTGATTCGTGGTGCTAATATTGACTCGGATCACCACCTGGTTGCAGCTAAGGTACGCACGAGATTGAGCAGAACAAAAAATGTTCGTAATCAGGCACAAAGGAAGCTCGACGTCGCTAGGCTGCATACCCCTAAGATAGCCACAGCGTACTCCACTAAACTCTCACAACTAAACGCCCCTGATCCTGATGTTCCTGACGACCAGAGACAACATATTGCACATTCTATGACAACTGCTGCAAAACCCATACTTGGGTATGTGAAACCGCGCTCAGACAGGCCCTGGTACGACGAAGACGTAAAGGACGCAAAGGATGCTGCATACAGGACAACGTTGTGGCCAATTGTAACGCGTGCAGTTAGGGAACGCTACAAGGAGAAAAGAACAGAGGAGCACCAACTCTTTAGGCAGAAGAAGCGATTGTGGAAATAGCGTGAGCGTGAGGAAATAGAAAGGTACAGGAATAGAGGTGAAGCCCGAAAATTCTACCAAAAGATAAGAAGTACAGGGATGTAAGGATGGCGAGGGATATCTATGGAGAAGGCATTTTTATAAGCTCTTAGTTCCGGACGGCAGCACGGGTGAGGAAATCACCCCAATTGTCGACGATGACATAAACTGCTCGGCTCCGAGCCAAACAGAGATCAGAACAGCAGTATTGCGGCTAAAGAACAACAAAACTGCGGACGCTGATGGCCTGCCAACAGAACTGTTTAAAACTGGTGGCAATGAGCTGATAAACAACCTGCATCAGCTCCTAAATACGACTTGGCTCCGGGAAAGCATGCCCGATGAATGGAATTTGATAGTGACTGTCTCCTGTATTTAAAAAAGGCGATCCAAGTGTGTAAAAACTATCGAGGTATAAGTCTTTTACCCATTGCCTGTAAGGTCATGTCGAGTGTGATATGTGAAAGACTAAAGCCGATTCTAACTGACCTGATTGGACCTTATCAGTGTGGCTTTAGACATAGTAAATTAACAACTGACCAGATATTTACACTACGACAAATTCTGGAGAAGACCCAAGAAAAACAGATCGACACATACCACCTTTTCGTCGATTATAAAGCTGCCTTCGATAGCCTGATACGGCAAAAACTGTATGAGGCCATGTCCGTCTTTGTAGGATGACGTTGACTGACACGAAGTCTTCAGTAAAGATAGGCAAAGATCTAGGCGAGCCTTTTTACACCAAACGAGGATTTACGTAGGACGACAGTCTATCAAGCGACCTCTTCAACATGATTATGAGGAAGCCTGCAGTTAACACGACTGGTACTATCTTTAATAAAAGCCATATGTTACTCGCATATGCAGATGGCATAGACATTATTGGGCGAAAACTGCGAGATGTTACTGCAGCTTTCTTAAGCATCGAGAAGGAAGCAGCGAAAATTGGTCTGGTGGTAAACGAGGACAAAACAAAGTTATTGGTTTCAACGAATAAAGAGTCTACTCGTCTGGGACGCTGTCTGAACGTTGACAACTATAATTTTGAAGTGGTGGAAGAATTCATCTACCTCTGTTCCGCTGTAAACAAAACGAATGATGTCAACATGGAGATAAGGAGGAGAGTGTTGCTTGATAACAGATGTTACGACAGACAACTGTACCAGACGTTGGTTCCACCCATCTTGTTATATGGCGCAGAATCCTGGGTTATGACGCAAGCGGATGAATCAGTACTGGCAGTTTTCGAGAGGAAAATACTCCGGAAAATATATGGATAAGATCATCGTTAACGGACAGTATCGGCGTCGCATGAACAATGAACTGTGTGAGCCGACATCGACGTGGTCAAACGCATTAATATACAGCGATTGCGTTGGCTGGGTCATGTTGTGTGGATGGGCCCAAATGCTGCGGCACGGAAAGTTTTCGACAACTTTGTTTTGTCCTCGTTTACCACCAGACCCATTTTCGCTGCTTCCTTCTCGATGCTTAAGAAAGCTGCAGTAACATCTCGCAGTTTTCGCCCAATAATGTCTATGTCATCTGCATATGCGAGTAACATATGGCTTTTATTAAAGATGATTCCAGTCGTGTTAACTACAACTTTCCTCAAATCATCTCCAACAGTATGTTGAAGAGGTCGAACGATAAACTATCGCCTTGCCTAAATCCTTATTTGGTATAAAAAGGCTTGCCTAGATCTTTCCTATCTTTACTGAAGACTTCGTGTCTGCCAGCGTCATCCTACAAAGATGTGTAAGCTTCGTAGGAATTTCAAACTCGGACATGGCCTCATACAGTTTTTGCCGTATCAGGCTATCGAAGGCAGATTTATAATCGACGAAAAGATCGTACGTGTCGATCTGTTTTTCTTGGGTCTTCTCCAGAATTTGTCGTAGTGTAAATATCTGGTCAGTTGTTAATTTACTATGTCTAAAGCCACACTGATAAGGTCCAATCAGGTCAGTTAGAATCGGCTTTAGTCTTTCACATATCACACTCGACATGACCTTTTAGGCAATGGGTAAAAGACTGATACCTCGATAGTTTTTACCAACACAAAAATGCTTTCTCCATAGTTACAGCACATTCTGCGTATCTGTGACCAGATTTCCCTCGCTGTCCTTACAGGAGGGGGCCTTGCTCCATACCCTCCATACTTCTTATCTTCTGGTAGAATTTTCGAGCTTCACAATTTTATGATAGTGAGTGTTACTATGCAAAGCAGTATAAGCTTCACAGGAATAACAAAGTTAGACATGGCCTCGTACAATTTTTGTGTTTTTTGGACTGCCGAAAGCAGGTGTATAACCGGCGGAAAGATATTATTCTTCGATACGAGATTATCTGAACAGTTGTCGGTTTACCAGGTCTAAAGTCGGTCTGAAAAGGTCCGATGTCCATAAAATACAGGGTGGTGCACCAATTGCACTGCAATAAGAAATTCGAATAACTTTTTTAATTAATGTGTTTCATTTATATTTCTTTATTGTATTCAAAATTCAATTTTATTTTAAATAACTAATTAATTTTGAAGATGATGGACCGTAAATCACCCCCATGCTCGTTCACGCATATGCGACACCTGATCAGAATATTATTCATTGCGGGATGGCCCCAATTATTATTAATGGGCTGCTTCAATTTAGGCAAATTCCATGGTTTCGTTTTGTACACCTCTTGCTTGACATAA
Source organism: Philornis downsi (assembly GCA_019455685.1). Classification (NCBI taxonomy): domain Eukaryota; kingdom Metazoa; phylum Arthropoda; class Insecta; order Diptera; family Muscidae; genus Philornis; species Philornis downsi. The sequence continues at coordinate 3,273,065 of JAHXMU010000251.1, forward strand.
CACCACAAAAAAGTCTGTTCAGGTCAGGTGACCTTGGGGACCAACGAAAGTGAAGTTTCTGGATTTTAATTTGTTTGCGGTTTTTGTTGGAACTCCGCCATAACCGTTCTGGTTATGTGTGCAGTTGCTCCATCGTGCTGAAACCAAATGCTATTGAAACGGATACATCTTCGGCGCAGTTCTGGGTAAAAAAAACTGCTTCAACATATTTAAATAACGGTCCCCATTGACAGTTGACAGTAGCACGATTCGTGGGTCACCGTGCACAATAGGCTTTAGTCTTTCACATATCGCAGTCTACGAAACCTTACAATCCATGGGTACATTTTTGTTGTTCTTAAAAAGCGATATCGCTCTTCAGATCTCAATTTGGGTCGGCGGTGTTCAATTTATGCGTTGATTATTAGAATGATTTCTTCATTCGTGCTGTCCTTCGGAATTAGCAACTTATAAAATTGAATACGATTCAAATCGTTGGTCAAATTTCTGCCATTGCCATTATAAGGGGAAGATCTGTTTCACAAATTTTTTTGGTAGACTTCTCAGACTTTACCCTTCCACTTATTAAAAAACCCGGTCTTGTTATGCTTATAGTGCGCCGCCACAGCGGCTACAGCCTTGTCAGGAATATTAGTATTAGGGGCCTTCCTGGTAGTTGTTGGAGTAGGCTATGGATATTTCGGTTGCACACAGTTTAGTGACATCCAGCTTTCTTTCTTCGCTCCATAGATGGTAACCCGATTATATGTCAGCAATTTGATTTCGCGTATTATACGCCTTTTGCGAAAGAAATCATATTGAACCCATTGTTGAGGTAATAACATCTCCCTTTTTTATTTTGGTATTAAAATCTGCCTAAATCTTTTTCCCACCACAGTTTTTGCATCGAATGTATCCTTGCATTGCATGTCATATCTCCGTGTTTCCACAATAATCCTATATAAGATTAGCGGTTTACCGGATCACATTATTCGACCCTTGGGGATGTATAAAATCAATGGACTGGGTTGAGCATCAGTAACAGATGCGACATATATTACTGCAACTACTACTTTACATTACTATCCTTGGTAAAAATTTCACACACTCTGGTCTAGAACTGTGACTGGAAGAACTAAACATGAGATTTCTACACGATTAGCCCTTTCCCGTAAAATTTGAAATTAAGAAAGCCCTATTTAGAGCAAACTTCGTAATCGTTGTATTCTGTTATAAAACTGGCGGCATTTCAACTTTTCAGGTACTTCATACAAATGACTTTGAACTTTCAAATATTTCTGTATCACAATTTTAGAAACTGCTACACAAATCCAATGAATGGATGGCATTTTGACATTCCCACTTGTCTGAAGATGAGCCAGCACATCAGCCACCATCCTATCGATCAGAAAAGCGCAAAATTGTTCTAGCTTGCCAACAGAAGATGTGGAATATCTGAAGAAATGTGAACGTTTTCAGTATTTTCCAACAATTTGAGTATTTATTATAATTTACGACAGCGGTAGATCCTTGTACGGAAAGAGTCTTTCGTAGCCACACAAATTTTGGACAAGTAAAATTCATATATCGCGCATGGAAAAGTTTTTTGATGCGCCCACATAATTGGGGATATCAGGTGTCACAAGTGCAAAATGTTGATAGACATAGAAGTTTTATTCGCAGAATTTGATTTACTAAGAACTTGACGCATGCTAAATTATACTGAATTTAGTGTGTAAGGAAAAGGATGGTTAATCAATCGATATTTCCAAATTGTAATAAATATCAGAACACAGTCTGCGATTCAGGGATTACACGAAAAAAAAAACAATTTTGACAAACTGGTCAATTTTTTTGGGAAGGGTTGTGGCAAAGCCGACCGACTACGACCAAACCCTTTAGTGCCTCTCATACAAAGGGAATAATCACACCATAAAGTCCTACACGAATATTTGTATTTTGCATTTGAGTGAGAAATTTGAAAAAGATCGAAAAATGGCTTCTTATATTCCCCATTTAAACTGATTTGAGAGTCACACTATAGTTTGATTTTTATAACATTTAACAGGAGTTAACAGTAGTATTTATGTAGTATTTACTTGAGTGAAAAATTTGGTTGGGACCGGAACATGCACTCTGCTATCTTTCATACAAATCGACCAACGGGCCTCAAAATTTAGCCACAGTATAACATTCTGTTAGATGATCTGATTTTAACCAAAATTTAGCATGATATAACAAGTTGATAGTCTATATTTGGTTACAAAATTTGGATTAAATCATTATTTCTTGTGCCTGCCTTATTACTGGATGTTTCGGCTTTGAAATATGGTCACATTGCAATTGCCAATTAATATATATCTGATCTTCACTCAACAGATGACTCCACTATAAACGGAGTCTGAGGGCCTCTAAATTTTTCCATACTAAAACAACCTATTGGACGATCTGATTTTGCAACTTATTACATGCGATATTTGGAGCGAAAGTGACCACGCCCTCTGATACGCCAACTTGAAATTTAATTATTCTCCAACAACACCCTTTTAAATAGCATAATTTCCAACAAATTTTGAATAAATTTACACTTTAGTAATTTTCACCTAAGTATGCCCTTTGCAATTTTTTTGTACTTTAATGAAAATTCAAAAAGCGTGTGCTCATGTATATTATATTTTTTTATATATGTATGTATATATATTTTATATATAATATATATAATATGTATGCATATTTTTATAAATATACGTATGTTAAATCAAAACATCGCAAAAACTAACCATAGATATAATAGAAAATCAACTGAAGGAGTAACAATTTTTTCTTCATTATCGTGTCCTGCCAAAAAGTTGATTTTGAATATATATTTATATATTTCTATTTTTTACATTACCTGCGGTAAACATATACCAGAGTAAAGGTTGTTTTCTGTATTGAAAATAATGGTCCAAAGTATCAGAATAATAAGGAAAATCACTTTTTTCCTCCTGGTTCGCTATACTTTGCAATTTTTCACGTTTTGTTTTTGTTTTCGTTTTTTTTCAAGGATAATAGTCTAAACTACAATAAGAACAAAACACTAATTACTATGTTATCATATTTTTATTTGTTCAACCAAACTTTGGAAATATTTTCAGCTCTCCTGATAAAAACTTTCCTTTAGATGTATAAAAATAACATTCATTTTTTATTTATTATTAATTCCGTAAACGACTTTGACGTTTCATGTCATCAGTTTAATAACTGTATTACGAACATTATTCTAAACTCGATTTTTCTCGGTGGCATGTGCAAAATTTGACCAAATTCAGTACACTTTATGAGAGATATGGAGCTAAATAAATATAGGCTAAATATTCGTATGGGAGGTATCGGTAGGGGCGTAGTTACATGATCCTTGGACGCTTTTTCTCAAATTCTAAGAACTTGAATCAATGCAATAGAATAAATTCTAGGTTACTGGAATGTATCAGAAAAGATGTAACAAAATCGCCCATTTTCCTGGTCTCTCCGCTTTACCAAGAAATTAAATGTACCAAATTTTGAGTAAATTTATTGGAATAAAGTAAAAAATTTGAACCCGAGAGTATACAGATTAAATCGGTCATTAGTGAATGAAAGCCATTTTCATTTTCGGAATTACTGCGGTCAACAAATTGGCTATACAGGGGAAAAAATTTTTAAATTCAATCGTGTGAAAGGTTTCAAAGGGTTTGTGTCGATACGGCCCATTTACAACACCGACTATTATGTGTAGTATTAGAATTTGTCTAATATTGTTAAAATTACATAGCTCAAAGTTTATTATATTACAGTATTTAATAGCTAGCATTTCAATTTACACAAGGCCTTAGTTATGAGCATGGTTATTGAATAGTAAACAAAACTATGATTTTTTATTTTTCAGAGAAATAATGTTAGCCTATACATTATCGATGAGAAGAGGCCATTTCAGATTGGCCCATAGTTCGGATAATCATATACAAAATTTGAGCAAATATGAAAAGGTTTGCACATATGAGAATCCATCTCTGGAAAAATTTGAACTTTTTCGACATTTTTTCTCTACTTTATTCGTTATTCGAAATCAATTTTTTTTTCATTAGAAAAACCAATTACATACATATATGCATAAGAAGAGGACGTTTTTGCCATGCTAACGCTATATCGTCCATAAAACTACAGATCACAATCCTTGCTAATAAATGTATCATCTTCTGATAGGCCAGACTTTTGCGCTTTTCTGACTTTGCTGTATTGTTATCATTACGTTCAGAGACGTTCTTAGGTACATTTCGAATATCAGTCTAATTGAAATATTGCTTTCCTTGACCATTTCTTGTCTCATTGTTCCAAATTTTTCATTGCAAATTATTATTTCTAATAATCATTTTTCTTTTCATTCAATTCAAATCATTAAATACATGTCATACCTCATGAACCTCAAAAATTTCCGCAATTTCCAAAAGATTCTATATAATGTAAATTTTACAAACTAAACGATTACATACAAAATTACATGATTCTGGATAAATACCTAAATTATCCTTCGTATAAAAATTAAAAATTTGGAATTACATTGCCTGTTTGAAAGGTTTTATCGATATGTGTCGTGCGTTGTAATCGACTACACACACCATCGATTAACTTTTCCGCCCTCGCTTTCGTTGTTGTAGCCAAACAATGACATATATTGATGGTTGATTATTCTCCTTTTTAATGTTTTATTTCGATTACGACCATTAGTTCAGCATCATTTACGTTTTACAAAAGCAAGAGTTTTCTATAGTTAACAATGAGTTTATTTCTATACGCAAATACTTGTAATGATACGAGTATATATTTATTCATACACATTTTCGCATAACAAGTTGCTGCATTCTTAACTGAAGGATGAAAAACCTTGACTTTGGATAACCAAATGTCATATGTTAATGCAAATTTTGTGGCCAAAATATGAATAATGAAGATACCGTCTCGAATGTTGGCTTTGACTTTCAAGCTGACTTATTTTGATATCTGCAAAGTGTGAAGGTAAAACAATTTAATGTTTTTTTTCCGAAAGCTCTGACCAAAGTTGTAAAATATCATCCAATGTTGACTTCACATTCAAGTCCTTTTTACATTCATAAATCGTGAGATTTTCTTTAATAATCAACAATTGTTGCAAACCCATGAAAACAATGCTACCGATAGGGTATTCAATGTGACCAGAGTATTGTGGGATATACAATTACACATCGCCGATTCCATCCTTTTTCCACGAATTTGAACATCTCCAATATTGCGATTCTGCTAACAAAGGGAAACTTAAAATAACTTTCAACGAGGTACAAGAAAGCATGATTTAAAGGAGCATTTCTAAAACGGGATATCTTAACATGTTTTCTTAAAGTTATCTATTTCAAACAAGTGGAATATATCTTCTTAAAGCTAAGGTTTACAAAATCTTTGGAACGGATAAGACATCGCGGGCCAATTTCAGATGAACTATTTTGTTGTGCAGAAAGTACCTTTATGGGATCATATATCTCTTCGCATTAAAATAGAAAATTAATCTTTGATTACTATGTAATATTACAATATGAATGTCTACTTTTTGAGTCCTTTGTTACGACATTGTTTTGTCAATATTATTTTTCAAAACATAATAAAATTTCGAATAGCAATTTGTTTTCATTTATAAATCACATTTATTCTGTTCGTATTATATTAATCTTTGTTCACATTTATATAAGTAGCTGTCCAAAATATGTTACTTATTCTATATTAAAATAAATCTAGAACATCCACTGCCGAACGCCACTGTTTTGGTTCCACAGAACCTAAACATTTAGAACCACTTGAAAAAGGCTAGATATACTTACGTCAACGTCAAGCGAAAGCGTCCGCGGTGAGCCGGCACAAATGGTGGTCATTGGTGGGATTGGCAGAGAATCATCTACTACAAGCTGTTCCCCTGTGGCTATTCGGGCATGTACTGCCAAAAATTAGATCATATGAAGGAAGCCAGCTTTCCCCAATAGAAGAGAAATTTTATTCCGTTCATCTTATAGTGCGGACCCAAGCGATTACCATTCTGTTGGACTCGGAAAACTTGTAATATTTTTCTTTCTACATATTTGTTAACAGAGCAATAAGTTTGACAAATATTTTTTCTAACAAAAAAAAAAAAAAAGGAAAATCAAATAAAAGTCGAGATTTACAGTTTTGAGATCTAAAATATTCTTCTTCAATAATCAATCATTGTATTGTATTGTATTTGTATTGTAGAAGGATCACTGTTTTTTTTTTTATTAAATTTGCAGGTTTGTATATGCGGTATCTTAAAAAATGTGTTTTACTAAATGGTTAATGCATGCATGAATTTAATGCTATTGAATGATTGATATGAATGTGAGGTTAAATTCGGTAATTTATATAAGAGGTAATGCTACTTGGTCGATTATTCTCAAGTTCTGCAGAAAGGGCCTGGTTATCCAGTCGACTGTTAAAATTTGCTATTTCCTTACAATGCACTACAATTGAGAAAAATTGCAGTAACTGTGGGCTATGATTGCAATATCATGGGAGGTGCCCTATGAGATGTGACAATGCCCTATATTTTTGTTCGAACAACTAAATTCTACAGATGTATGAAGATAAATTCAGTAGAAGGACTTGAAAGGTATGAAACCAAAAATATATATAGATTTAACCTGTATATTGGAGCTACAGGCTTGGAGGATCATGGCTTGTCTACGGGGCCAATATTTCTTAATTTTACAAAAAATGGTCAATGGTCAAATTAAGGCATCTGCTAATTAAAAACTAGATACAGTTGATTTAATTTGGCAAAATCGGCTAATTTGAATGGGAGGTGCCAGGACGGGCGTGACCAAGTTTTCTTTCTCATAACCTATTTTAGCAAATGCTTGGCGAGTATCAAATTGGATTGAATGTTGTACAATTGGATAAAAGATATGAAAGTAAGAATATATCAGATATTTGTGTGTTAGGTGACATAAGCGCCATTCATTTTCATTCCCAGAGCTAAGTTTATATATACCGCATGATGTGTGCCAAATTTGAGCGAATTCGGTACAATTGCTTGAAAGATATGAAACTGGAGGTATTTGGGTTAGCTCGGTAATTTGTATGAAAAGTACCAAATGGATAGAAAACAATTTAGTTTAGCCAACAAATTTAGAATTGTAGGGGAAAATAAATTTTAAAAACTTTGTCAATTTGTAAGGGTGATATAGAAGGCGGAGGTCGATATAACCCATTCACAATCATCGGCTACGACCTTGCGAAATATTAGGCTGCTCCACGATGCACGACAGCTATCTTGTCTACCTGTCAGATAACTAGCCAGATAGACAGACAGACAGGTCGACATAAACCATCAAGAAACCCATTGGGTCAGAAAATACTTGGTGATTTAAATGCTTCCTCTTGGGGGTAACATTTTCTGTGTAAAATTATATAAGCAGATATATCCAGTTTTTCGAGGTGGGAGCAGGTATCGGAAGAAATTCCAGGGATCTCGGAAATTTTGAAAACCATTCCATTCTTTCGGAAAATTGTAAAAACTCCAAGAAAGAAAAAACTATTCCCATATTATTCCTGATGAAAACGTCGCACAGTGTCGTGTTTTCATATAAACGGTGGCCAAAAATAGAAGGAGTTTTCAGAAAAGAATGAAAATTAGTACACATTGCTTTTATAAGTAGGAAAGAAAAAAAAAACAAGTTTAGAGAAAATCGGTCCAAGGACACGCCCACCTCCCATATATCCTGTAATGAAAAAACCTTATTTTTTCCAAAGTTGCTTCTGGAATTGAACAAAACTTGGCTCGATTGGTCTCTGATATATTCCGGATAACTTTGATAAATTTTATGAAATATCCTTGAAATATCCTTATATCCTTGATACGAAAAAGATGCAATTTGTACACGAAAATTGTCAATGCCTCTTTCACATTTTTTTAACTTTCTCAATAAGTTTTCTATTTTTATCTGTTCCGACCCGATAAGATTGAAATTTTGCATGTAAATATATTTAGTTATATTGTAACATATTGCCAGTTTTAAAAAAAAATCGTAAAAGCCCCCATCCCATACAAATAACATAAATTAAAAAATTATTTTAATTTGTAAATTGTGATCATATAAGAGCAAAATTTTACAAAAATTATTAATTCAGTGTAAAGAAATTTAAAAACATGAATTTTATTTATTTAACATAACATATTCAATATACATACATATTTTTTTTTAATTCTGGATTTATTACAATCTGTCCTTGGACATTCATTAATATTCACATTGGCCTACATACTACTTATATACTAAAATTTTATTTTTTATTCGGGAACACTTCCTTGAGTGTCCCTACTGCTTTATTCGTCCTGAGTAGCCAGGTCCTGTGTGGTTCTCCTCCTTAGTCTGGTAAATAATGGTGTTTCGTTCATCAGATTGGATACCAGCTGATTCGGATGTTGTTGAATACGATTCATGTATCTAGCGGATACATGAGCGGATACATACACAAAATATATATAGTAGGTATTACAGGCAATCAAAATATATTAACAACTATCACTGTCATCACTTTCAGATTCTACCAGATTCGCTGTTTTTATGCTCTGAAATCTTTCTTTTGTAACTAAATACTCTTTCAGATCATTTATATTACTTTTCCTTAAAAGTATTTTCTGACTATGCATCGAAATTGATGGCTCTGACTGCAGAATAAGATAATTTATTAGGTCTCCCATGGAGGCAACCTGATCTTTATCTTCTTTTCCTACCACTTTACATTTCTTTATAGGCTGTTTGTAAGAAATATGCAAAATGCATTCAAAACATTTGATCCATGCATGTAATGTCGACAATCCGTACTGATAGCACTGCTCATTCACAGGCCTTTCGAAAATCGATAAGCTGCTCATTTCAGATGGCTTAGCTCTACATAAAGCACAAGTTGAACTACTACTGTTTCTACTTAATACATTTAAAACTGCACCATCTATCATTGTCAACTGCATTTTATAGTGAACGTTAAGATTTTTGTTTTTTGAAATGTAATTATATGTATCTAGATCTTCAATTTCTGTATTTATGCTATCCCTTACTGATTGTATTACACTTGGATTCTCTTTTGTAAAAATAATTTTAAGTGGTCTACATAACCTCCAAGATGAATGTCTATCATTTTCCCAAACTATTTGGTCATCTGCCCAATCCAACAAGCGTAAAGGAACGAAGGAAGTTACAAACATAAATTCATCACTAGCTTCCTCATCTTGAAATTTTTGTTTGTATACGCTATGCCCACTACTGCCATTATTGTTGGTATCGATATCATTAACATCTAAAATGCTTCTTACGGTTTTATCCAAAATCTTCTGTAAGGGTACCTCTGCAGAAGATTCTGTTAATTGAATGTCATCAGGCAAAATCTTTTTTTTAGCATCTGCAATCATATTGTATGATGGAAAGCAATCTTTGTGAATAGAATTACTACTTTCCTCATCATATTGTACTGCCTCATAGATAAATCCATATCAATGTATAATGCTAGAGCACTTTCAACAGAAATTTTTTCATTAGTATTTGAACCTGTTAACCTTTCTGCGGCTTTTTAAAGAGCTTCAGATGAAGTAGAAGCGACAAGTTCCTCCACTCGCCTCCTTTTTGTTCGCATTGAACCCTCCTCATAAGAAACATTCGGTCGGCCTTTACGACTTGTACTTGCTTCCTAATATAGTATAAAATAATTAAGTTTTCTTGCAATACCAAAACTTTACACGGATACTTACATTACAAATGATTTCACAAAATAATTCGCTATCTAGCCAGTCACTCAACTCAGTTTCAAATCTGTCTCTAATGCGATGATATTTAGACCAATTGTTAGAGAATTTTAATAGAGTAAGCTTTATTTTCTGTTGTTCACTTTCTAATAGTACTCGTTTAAAATGCTTTTCGACAAAATCTTTAACATGATGCATAACATCGCATGGTCTGTTTTGCTTTATATCTAGCCACAATTGAAAAATAGTGCGAATCCGCAATGAGGTTGACACTGAAAAACAATGATAAAAGAAATTCGTGCAAAATCGAGCAGCGGAATTTTAAATATATTAAAATGCATACTTGTAGCTACAAAATACCAAAAAATTGGAAAAGTGTTATCTCAACTTTCTTTTAAATTCTCTACGAAAGTTCGCTGTTGCAAAAAAATCTTGACAATGTCTCACTACTATTTTAAATTAAATTAAATTTTTAGTATTATAAATGAACCGTAAATTTGGAGCTTTTCCATAAATTTCGTATGCTGTACACAAACCTTAACTTTGAACCACTGTAACTTTAAAATTTAGAAAAAGTTTTAAAAGATATTTTAGGTATGATCTAACCAGAGTGTTACAAAAAAAATTAAAAAAAAAAAACGTTCGAATTCTAACATTGACGTTAACCATTTTTAGCCACCCTCGCGACACAGTGCGTCGTCGAGAGTTGAACTCTGCCGAATTAACTGTGGAGGTATATGTGTACTTCCGGAAGGGTAGATGTACGAATCTAGTCTTTAACATATGACGCTTCTCCAAAAATGTATCTTTATACATACTCATGACCGACGTCAACTATTAAAATTGATCCCAGGAATATATTTTAGAATTATGGAACGTATTTCCACTATGACGTAAACTTTATTAATTCATTGAAAAACGCAAAATCGCTCCATTTATAGTAAAATTACTTATTCTAGAAAATGCTGAAAGACTTGACAGAACATATATTTACGTAATGTTGTTGCTTAGCATAAACTTACTTCTAGAATGTTCTTATTTACATAGCAGGTGAAAATAAGATAACAATAGATTAGATAACCGATGTAAAAGAGACAACCATAATTTATTATCGTAAACGTAATTCTAGAAACTTCTTATATACAGATAAGGAGGAAAAGAGATTACATATGTACATGATAGTTGAATATTCTCGGAGTGGTCTTAATGATCTTTCCAGAATATACACAGAAATTACACTTATTATGAAATTATTACATAAATTATCCATCAATTTTAAAGACTTACTTTATCGCAAAAGTTGCAGTTTGTCAAGTGCTAATTTCGAAAGTAACTGTCACTTTTTGCCGTGTTTACGCCCCATGTATGCGGATATTGATCATTCCTGGTCGTCATTGGTCACATTGATGTTTTATCTTATTTTTTTTTTTCTTTTTGCTTTCTGATGTTAACTAAAATCTGAAAAAGAAATGTTACCACTGCCATTTTGCTGTTGCATCAATTTGGCAAAAGTCCATTTCTGTGGTATAGAATTAAAGAAAATAAAAATTAGTAAAAGGTGAGACGTTGTCACGTCTGGAAGGTCCCAGGAACAAGTGAGAAAGAAAATGTGCTCAACATAACCTCCAAAAGAAAAAAAAACACCCCATATATTGCGATATATTAGAACACTTCTAGCTTTCTCAAGATTTGACAGCCGATTAAAAGATATTCATTGACTATTTTAACAGAAATAACAAAAACTGAACCTGTCCTTGCTTGTTTAGCAACTATTCAAATTAGTTTTATTGTAATTGGCAGTTGGAGGGCAGGTTATTTTCATAATTGTATTGGCATAAACTGCCAGACAAACTGTCGTGGTCTCTTGTTTATTTTCCCATCATAGACATAATTCATTGTCTAAAAAGTCGGAGATTGGCGGCATACTAGAGATCGGCCTAGCGGAAAACAACTCAAAATTCCATAAATATATTCATATACACATATATACAATATTACATGTAAGTTACTCAAAGTTACTCAAATCCAGTAGTGGGAAAAACGCCCTATATTACGCACAAAGTAACATACAAAACATCATCAACGGATAAGGATATAGTACAACTAGCAAGTTTCGAATGAGGTCTGATTATGATGATAACGATGATGTTAATTTGGGCCAGCATATCGGCTGTAGTTTTGTCAAATATTAATGTTAAGTTAACATAAAATTTTAATAATATCGTATTTGATGCAATGCCATCGGCATACCAACAGTGAACTCTTTCTAAAGATATCATCATCATCATCAACTATAAAATACACCTCTTATCAATCTTCAATGGGACAATTCTTTAAGAGTATTTCGTCGGAGAATCTACTGTATAATCAGAGTAAGTCAATTACTTCTTATATGTTGTACTCGAGAGCATACTGTGACTCTTTTAAAATTGTGTTTACCTACTTTTTCAACCTTGAGGTAACCACATGTCATCGATGGCCTGTCCATCTTATGTACTTTACTCTTGTATGGACTACATATTCATTTAGAAATCATCTAAGGTGAAGAATTAAATTAAAAAAAGAAGAAAAACATGTGCCGTAACCCACTTTATATACATCACATTTTTAAACTCATATTTATTTCCATTTCCGTGCGTTGATCCCAACCGCAGATAGTTAATAGTTTATTCTGCTACTAAATCCATGCTAAAATAACATTCGAGTCAGTGAATAAAATACTATATGAAACTTCACAATCTTAGATTAGATTTATCTTTAGTATACAAAGTTAATGAAAACTGATTTATATTTTATTAAATCGAAAATGATTTTTGATTCTGTTTAGTTCTTCTTTAGTTCTTCCTTGTATAGGTCCGTTACTCTTCACTTCTTCTCTTCCTGGGAAATCTTTTTAGCCTTTCCCTATTTGTTTTAGACCTTTTGCATTTTCATGTTATAATTTGACTTTCTTACCTATTCTTAATTCAATCTTTTCTGTTGCTTTATATCCATTCCGTAAATTTACTTGCTTCCTTTTACTTAACATCAATATATTGTATTACATTAGAGCTGCACGCAATAACTTATACTCGTATTTATGGCAATGCCAACTTAAAAGCATCGAATCCCACCCTAACAACGAATAATCATGAGAGGAGTAATGCGTACACTGGAATTCGAATTCACTATCATTCAGTTATACTCGTATGCTACCCAGTATACTCGTATATGCACCTAGTTAGCAAAAATTTTAATTCATATATTTGTACATCCATCCAAAGAAGTGAAGTTATAAAGTAGTTATAAAGCCTTTGAGCGTCTTTTGACGAAATATGCATCAGGACTTTTTAAGTCGATCGAGCGATAGCGATAGCGGTCGCAAATGTTTACTAAACTTGTCAAAACTCGGCACATCCAGATCGAAGCCGGGGATTGCAAATAGGATATATCGGTCCATTCTTTCTGGAACCTCGCACACAATTCAGTTTTTCTCCTGTAACTCCACATTCGAAGACTGGAGTAACTAAAATGTATGCTGTCACCATGAAATGAACAGCATTGCCACACCACATTATACTAATACTAATTGACAGATTTTCCGAAATGTAATCTTTCCCTGTGTTCTTGCTCAACATATTCACTTATATTTCTCAGTAAGCCTAAAAAAAATTGACCATGGTACCTCCCATACTAAATACCGATGACCACGCCCACGTCTGGTATCTCCCATACAAATTAACTTTTATATTCCTACATATATATTCGTACCTTTCATACAATTGCGCTCGCATCAGGCATTTAGTACTACGAATATAACTAGATTGTACTGCCACGCCCCTTGTGGTAGCACACACACAAATTGGCGGTTTTGGCAAAAATTGGTGTTTGTTCCACATTTCCCAATCGGAGGACTTCAGAAAGTTAACATTTTACTTATTTTATTGTACTTTTGGGGTCAGTCACCTGATTGAAATTCTTGCATTGGTTTTAATATTTAGTAAAGGCAGTATTACCAATTGGTAATGCCAAATGAGGAAGATTCTATCTAACAATTATGGCATCATCTTCCTTATTATTTTTAATGTTAATTTTTTTTAATGAATGTTAAATGTTGTTCTTAACATCCATCTCAGTTCAACAGTTCAATACGTTTATTTTTAATATCTCTCGGATTCCAAGTTACTTTATTGGGCTCGCTAATCATTAGGATAAAAATTCAAATGCAATCAATATTGGTTATCATCATAAATTGATCAATTTTGTTTCTTTCTTAATATACGAGTATGTCCCAAAGTCAGAGATTGTAGTTCCAGATCAAAAACAATTACTCAGAGTTAGAGCTGTTGTTACTGTTGATAGGATTTCTATTATAATTACTTTTGTTATTGATGTTGTTATTCAAAGAAAACTTTTCTGGTTTTGCCATACGATTATTTGGAATTCGGCAACAGTTGATTTGAGCAGCCCGTTGCAGTTCGCACATTCTGTGACAATCTGCATACTTTCCTCAAAGTGGTTTCACTTTACACCGTTTAGCTTTATTATTTGATTTTGAACTGATTTTTTCATTTTTACTTGATATTTCACAGTTGTTGCAATGCGTAATACAAGTCTTAGTTATTTGGAAATGTCATTTAGCTTTTACATAATCGAAGGCAGAATTTTTTCACATGATCCTTTGAAGGTTTGAGTTTTACATTGGATGTAAACTACATAAATAGCATAACTGATATTTTGTGGTGGAAATTATGTCGTAGCTGAACATTGTGCTGTAGAACAAATTTAGTCCAATTGAATTTTCCCGAAACGCATAGAATTTTATTTTAACTCTTTTGTAAAAAACATAAATTTCTTCGAGCAGATTGATCATTTCACTGTCACCGTCATTGACTGTTTGTAAAGAAGAAAAATGATTATTATTGATTGGGTTGCGTTGGGCGCAACAACACCTTTCTTGGTTCTCTCTTCACCACTTCGCCACAATTATCATACTCGACAGAACTTTATAAGCTTTGGCAAAAATCTGATACCGCGATAGTTACTACCTACTACGTAGGATCTCTTTAATGTAGCTATGCTCTATACAGTAAAATTCCAGTTATTGGCCATGCATTCGTTAAGTCAAATCGTGTTTATCAGCTGCTGGATGCTAATTGGCTGCTCATCCCCACTAGCCTAAATTAGCCCTGCTTTGTTGCTCTTAAGCTCTGATACTGCCATACTGATTTCGTTTGAGCACGGAACTGGACAATTTATGCCGTCATCGGTAATAGGCTTTTTTATTTTGTAATCCATATAAAAATGTATATGAAGAATTACAATCAATCTTGCTGTGTAATTCCATTCGTGAAAAAACTCATTTAAAATACTTAACACTTCATTTTTATAGCCCTCATGAATGTACGTGATTGCATTATATGTGAACAATACTTCACGTTCATGGTACGTGGAAAGTTTAATAAAGCGTCAACAAGTTCATTATGAAAATACTTGAATTGACTAAAAAAGAGCAACACCTGATGTCATATTTCTGGAGTGATTTTGATTACACAGATCTGCTGTATTTCTTTTCTTTTTCTGATGACAGCAACTATTGCATACAAACATTTCAAGTCAATTTACTGTTATCGGAGTGAAGAAAAGTGTAGAATGAGTATTTGTTGTCCAAATTTTGCAAAAGAAATTTTTCCAAAGTTCATAAAATTTATAATAAAAATAGTCAGCAAAAACCGCGATTCATTTCATAAATATCACATATAAATCAGACGTTAAACGTTTGACAACACGTGCGTTTGACAACACTGGAGGCTCAAACATTTGCTATGTCAATCTTTATTTAGCATTTTCTCTGCATAATTTTAGGAGTTTTCATTTACTAATTGAAAGCCGACTTCTTTCTGCATATCTTTAAGCTGAAATTGATGTTCCCCGTGTTGTCAATATGTTTTGCATAGTCAAACATTGTACCTTTAAAGCTGGCGATGTCCGATTTATTTTTTTAGTGTATTTTTATTAATTTATTGGCCATGTAAAAATGTAGCCCATTTGTAAGTGTTGGCTTTAACGGTAGTAAAACTGACCACCTATGGCTGATTTTTTAAAAATTACCATTTTCCAGCAACAGGTATTTTGCTCCAAGTTCATCAAAACTGTGTTTTGTTTAAAATGACCAACTATAGAGATAATTGGAATCCAAAATAATAAAAACTGCAGTAGACTGTGAAAAGGAAATTGAAAAACTTTTTAAAATTATTAGGTGCGCAACTGTTTGCCAATAGATGGCGCCACCTGTAAATGCTAGTCGATTCTGTCATAATCTAAACGTCATGAGCCAATCTTGACATATGGTAATCGCTTACAATTTTTCCATAAAAAAATTTAAATCGTTTAATAAATTTATAAGTGAAAACACAAAAAAAAAAAACTATTTATATTTAAATTCTTCTGAAAAAAAGAAATAAAATTAGTAACACATTATTGTTTTTAAGTTTCTGTGCAGAAATGATAAGCTTTCTTCCAAATTATAAGTCGAAAGACATAAATAAGCAAATTTTTATTCATTATTTGGTTTAGTGCTGCTAACTGTAACAATGAAAAATACAAGTGACAGACCCAAGAAAACTTATATCGGGCTCATAATTGATTTTTCCTTGGACATTTAGTAATATTTACGTTGGCCTACATACTACTTATATACTACAATTTTATTTTTATTCGGGAACACTTCCTTGAGTGTCCCTACTACTATATTCGTCCTGAGTAGCCAGGTCCTGTGTGGTTCTCCTCCTTAGTCTGGTAAATAATGGTGTTTCGTTCATCAGATTGGATACCAGCTGATTCGGATGTTGTTGAATACGATTCATGTATCTAGCGGAGTATTTTTGGACTCTTCCTTAATGCAGGGTGTTTTCAATTCTCTATGCAATAGTTTGTTCGAGAAGTATCTGGGTGCACCGGTAATGGTTCGCAGTACTTTAAAAGCGTTGCATTATTTCAAGGCTGGAGTTTGCTGCATATTTTCCATTATGGCGGAATGTACAACTTTAAAATGATTGCATTGTATATTCTTGTTAGAAGCTGTAAGCCTTCCTGAGACAATTCTTTTAAGATTTTAACAGTGATCAAGTCGTATCCGGGGGCTTTTTGGTCTTCTAAATCAGCAATTATATTTTTAACTTCGCAGGTGGTAAATTGTGTAATGGGCAAGTCCATCTGGTAATCTTCATTTAGAAAGTTGCGTAGCTCATTTAAAAAAAAGTGTCATTACCATGTTGTTCATTAGGTATGAACACTTTCTCCAGATGTTTTGCGAAAGTTTTAGCTTTTTCAGAATCACTTTTAGCCCATGTCTTCTGTAGGGTTCGAATAAGGGGATCGTATTTTATGGAGTTGTTCGTACGCTTTATTACTTTTTTAAATTTATTTATTAAATTTTTTATTATTTTTATTACTATTATTTTTATTACTTAAATTTTCCAGATCTCTATCAGTTATTCTACTATCCTCTACACTTAAGATCTCTTTGAGTTCTTTTGTTAACTTATTTAGAACCGCTTTATCGGGCGGATATCTAGTTCTTTGCCACTTTTTCCTTGCCTATCTCTTTTCAGCCACTTTCTATCTTATACTCAATGGAACTTTGTTCTGTTCGGGTATATTTTTCTTATTCAAAGGGGTAGAATTCCAAGCTGCTTGTTGGATAATATTATTAAACTGCTCAACTCCAATTATTATATCGTTATCTGAGTTTAGCTTTTACCAAATGTCGAAAGAGATTCCAGTCAGTTCGTTTATTATGGAGTACACAACTTCTTGATGCAGGCAATATTTTTCCGCCTTTACCTTTACTGGGTCACAATTTTAAACACACAAGTATTTCAAATGTTGACAGATATAGTTCGCTTATCCCAATGACGAGTACCATTAAAAATAGAAGGTATGCGTTTTGATATAGCTCCAAATGAAATTAGTGAACAAGATAATGGCTTTTTTTAATGGCTCCTGAAACTAAATATTATGCATATTCGTTGGTTTAACTAGTTAGAACGCTATTTTAAATGAACCCTGTCGGTCCATATTTTATCATAGCCTGTTACGTTGCGTTTAGAGTGGACTGTATGAAACGACTCACTGACTATTTTATTTGGTAAACTCTTAAGTACTACAATTTGTGATAACTAAACAACGCTAATACTAGACTTAAAAGGTTGATAAGCAAAAGAGCAAACATCTGTTATCTTAAAGACGGGGTTATTTTTACATGATTTATGAATGTGGTCAAACTGTTTGTTCTTATGGATATGTGCATACTGGTACACATTGAAATGTTTTATGATCGGGCTTATCTTTTATTTACAATACCAAATATTGTAAGCAGATAAATTGTTTATAGATTTAAAATGTATGTTCCGGCATTAAGGGTATTTTAATCTAGTGATAAAATAACAAATGCGTAAAATGGTTAAGAAACAGATGTGTGTACAGAAGTCGATCGTCCAAGCTTAATTCTATGACTTCCAAGGACCACGAACTGCTTTCAAATGTTTTATATTTAGAATTTATGATTTAATTGAATCATGGTCACATGGAAGAATTCTCTCACTATTTTTGGCTATGAATTTATTTATCTGGCTATGAATCGGTACGGTGGCCTCTACCTTGTTGACAGCATTTGCAACAGGTGGACGAAGTCAATTTAGTATGAAGAAGTTTGCTTAAATTAATACTGAACCCACCCCTGGAATAAATACCATTTTTTCAACAATTTTACATTTATTCGAAAACTTAAAGCAATGTACAGTGATAGACGATTGTGGGAGGTCCTGCTAATACTTAAAAAAAACGTCGTACTTACACAAAAAATTACAAAAAATTAAACCAGGACTACTCACAAAAACTCCGTTGAAAGGCCCAGACTTTTGAATCATCATCAAAATTTAATGTAACGCACTGAGGGAGCGTTGGAGATCAAAGTCCTTGTAATTCTTGTCCACGGCTCACTATAAACAATAATTCTTGTTCTAATTCCATAATATAAGTAAGTTAATATAGGCTTAATTTGATCTGAAATCTTGTAAAAAGGTGTATTCTTTGAAATCCGAGACATAACACTAAAAAAGAAAATATCAGCTTATAAACTACAAAAATAATTTTTACTCAAATTTGACACAAATATTAAAAGAATTGATTTCAAATAACACAAACGTATTTTTAAAGTTTAAATACGTTCCTGTTATGTAACAAAAGAGTTATTACAATCGATTAGGAATCTTGGGCTTCAAAATGAGCTATCCAAAAAATAATTTTTTCTCTATGAAGACGATCCACAGCTCTAGTTTTGTAAGGTTGAGAATACTGGAGTAAATGTAGATCGATATTTTAACCTCTTTCTAGAAACCGGCCACGCAATTCATTTTTACAAAGGGAACTCTCATAATTAGGCTAGGCATGTAATTAAAGTGCTCCTGATTGGGCGCATATTTTGGTCGAATAACTTTGTAAGAATGCACAAATCTGCGGTTTCTTCTAAAGCTATGAATTTTTATTTTTGACAGCCCTTCTTTGGAAATATTGACAGAAAACGTAGTATCGGTGCTGGGTATGAATCGTATATGCCATCCTCTAGAGTGGCGCACGACAACTTACTTTTCGGCATTTTCTATAAGACAGAAATTGTAATGGATGAGATTGAGACTCATTTCAAAAGTTCTTTAGCTTGTGTAGAATGTACATCGTTCACGATTGAATTTTAATAAATGATTAGCTCTCACCGCCACCTTTCGGTTTTTTGTTAATCAAAATCGAGAAATTTCCTAAACCAGATACTGAAAGAACACGAATATGGACTGACAGCAAAAGGCCGAGCGACAGGACGGATCTGAATAATAAAAATGGAAGTGAGACTACACTATAATGTTAATAAGCACAAATAGTTTATTATAAACTAGTGAGGAGCTCAACTTAAAATCTTTTCAGCCCATTTCCTGCACACCCACATCTGCGACGATTGTCCTTTTGATATTAAATAAGTACCATGAGTTTCAATAAAAAGTGTTTGATTTGTAAATGTTAGGTATAGCTGTCCTATAGACAGCTTTAGTAATCTGTATCTCGTGATGCATAAGTGTAATGAATTTACGCTAAATAGTTTTGTTGTAGCGTGGCTCAATAATATGTCATATTCCGCAGTTCTTCTTCGATAAAGGCGAAAACGCAAGTCAGAAGGCAGCATATTTGAAGTACTCGTATGTCTCATAGACCGAATTTCCATCTGCGAATTGCGACGCAGATAGCGGCCGATGATGAAAAGTGGGTCGATCGCATTGACGTGGGGCAAATGGTGGCTAAACCAGGTCAGGAAGATTTTGCTGTATATTTGGCAGAAAATCATCTAGCACGAACTAACTCCCTATGACCAAACTCCTAATTTCGGCCCAGGAAGGGCCAGCTTTGGCCAAGAGGAGAAGAGTTGTGCTTCATCCAGACAACACCAGGTCAGACCATAATGACTCGTCAAAAGCTTCAGAAGTTCGGTTGGAAGTTTCGTATGCATGATTAAAATCAACTATTCCAGTTTTTGACCAAGTTATTAAACAAAACGGTGCATATTTGTCATAAATGGAATCAATAGCTGTGCTAAATATAACCAAAAATGGCATGCAAACATAATGTATTTGTTTTTATTACAACTCATACAATGTTCCGATTTCGATTAAATACGGCAAATGGTGTTATCTTTTTGACCACAATTATGACGTTTCAATTTTACTACTCGCCTTAACTACAGTTTTATGACAGATTATTCCATTAAATTTTAGTATCATTAAAGTTTAGTATCAAACCCAAAATTTGAGCATACTTTTGTCATGAGTGCAAATATATAACTAGCATTTATTATTCTAGGAATAATCTGATCTGAACTATATGTCTTCCATTTAAATATGGTGCGAGTTGAATGTTGTATGAAAAAAATAATAAATGTTGTTGAATGTTGTTGAAATCTTAGTTGAATAGACTTTTAAATGCCATCGTTCATTCATTCCTTTTGCTACAATTTAACGGACTTGATTTATAACTTATGGATTAGAAATATTTAATATATAATTTTTACCCAGTTTAAACAAAGAGCAGTTATGGCAAAAATATTTTAGGAATTAATGCAGGGTGTACAACAAAATTAAATTAGTCATATTCACAAATCAAGTTTTAGTCCTATAGCAGAATGTAAGATAAACTTATAGTGTCTAAAGGTTTAGCGGATTTGCATGAACATTTTAAATGCTATAATGAAAGTGAAATATTACAGATGGGGTCATTTATACGGGGGTACAAACTATCCCATTCTAAAATTGGTGATGAATAGTGCAAACAAATTGTGGACAAAACAGACCCAATTTAAACTGGACTTAGGAACAAATTACATTTAGGGGATTGGCGAAAATATTTTAAAAGATTAAAAGTTATAAATAAATAAATAATACCTCTATGCTCAAGTTTTATTACGCGACTCTGCATTTTACGATTGACCTGATTTAGATGAATAGGTAATGCCAATTCTAATTTTTGGGGGAGAGTAAATCTAGTCCAGTCCCCTATGCTGTAAGGGCGAAATTTGTTCTTTTAGTCAAAGTTCTTAATTGAACTGCGGTTCAGTTTGCAAACTTTTAGTGGATCATTGAATACATTTCAAAAGTTATGATAAAAACAATTTTTCTGGATTTAAGAATGTTTGGGACTACCAGATGAAGTGCCTTAAATTGTCCCAACATCATAAGTTAATTTAGTTGATACAAAATGTCTTGTTCTGCCAAATCTGATATTTAGTACGAGAAGTGCCAAAAGAGTAGTGACGATTTTTTGGATAAACACTCTAATGTCAAATCAAATTTGTATCAAGATTTGCCAACTGCAGATTACCCACTTTCATATAATACAAGTTTCGTTTTGGTATAAGTTCATCTACACAGTTTTCACACTAGTTCACTTTTATCTGATAAACATTCAACTTCCCTTTATTTCAAACTTCCGTTTTATTTCAGATTGGCTTAACCCCGTCATTATGGTAAGAATATTTCAAGAAAAATCTAAATATATTGTTAAGGTGAAGATTAGCTATATGCTATATATGAAAAAGTTCCAGTAACCCAAATATGTTTTAAGTATCATAATTAAATTACTTCATATTTGAAGGAAATAAAACGTACTTGTTTTATAATTTGGATCCTCTTGTCCATAAGACTACATCAAAAACTTTAATCCCATTTTCCGAAAATTATCCGGAAGATTTTGTCATAAGACAACCACAAAATACATACCTATACATAAATTAATGAATTAATGAATGAATTATTACGTAAATCACATTTACATACTCGTATATATAGGTAAATTGCATGGTAATATTAGATAGCATCATAACAGAACAATTCCCATTCACGGATGAGTATAAGGCCAATTTTTCCGGGCATTACAAGTACTAAATAAAAGTTGAAATGGACTTTGCTGCAAAATGTTATATGTTTACTTGACTGAACACTATGTGCCCTGTACAAAATGGTTTAGTCTGTTCTACCAGAACAGATGGTGCAGTTTTGGCTCAGGTGGAACCACATTTTTAAAGGACTGGCGTAAATTTAAAATAAGAATACAATCCGCTAAAAAACATTGTTTATGGATAGTGAAATACGAATGTACCCTATTTTTATTAAGGGTCGTCCAAGGCTCAACTGTACGCACTAAAAATTTGGTGTACTGAAAAGAAATCCATTATTTTTGCGTGACATAGAAGGTTTATTTATTATAGTTCAAATCAGCCGATTACTCATTTTTAACGTAATTCCATTATGCCTCCCTCATAGAAATCTTCGTCCCTATTGGCGAAAAAATTGGGATAATCAATATTCACAAGCTTGTCTTGAGGTAAATTCTTGACCAGCGAAATCATTTGCCATATATACGAACAAGAAGGAATTACTTGGTGTGATTGTTTTCTCCAGACAGTCCCATTGTCGACAGTATGGTACCGAATTAAGAGTTTGGCTGTAAATGAGCACCTTATAGTAGATGGCCACCCTTCTGCCAACTTCTCATCACCAATTAAAATAAAAAAAAATTTTTTTTTTTTTGCGTTATCTTGTGTGGCATTTATGGCTGCCACATTTCTTTTTGTATCCAACCTAATTGAATTGATTCCAAACGATTTTTGTGCAATGTTTAACTCCTGAGCAAACGAAACAACACTCACATGACGATCGGACTTCACAATTTCCATTATTCTATCGACATTTTCGACGGCGGGCCTTCCCAAACGCAATGCCTCTTTGGCATCAAATTAACGAAACGAAAATGAACATAACCTGTTCACATTTTTGGACTACGATTTCGCATTAATTGAAGAAAAACTGCAAAGTATGACGTGTGTTCTTTTTACTAGTGCCCACTTTTGACGTGCCCTCCAACAATATTGTGTCAAGCAATCACAAAACAAACTGAGCAGTTTTTGAGTAAGAAATCTTATCTTTCTAACGCCATCTAGCTAGCGTAACCCGATTGTTTAATTCATTTTATTTCTTTTTACTGTAGTTTATAAGTTATTACAATTTTTCTTTTAAGAGTTAACGAATTTGGCTATTTTAGAAGCCCCGTTGTTTACATTTTCCTAGCAAATGAGTATCAGTTTTCCCATTATGGGCGAAGTGGGACAGCAAAGTCTGTAGAAAATGATAAAGCATTTTTTCCAAGTTAATGGAAGATGTGATTTAGTGTGAATATCCCGCTAGAGAAATAAGTTTAGATTATTCAATTTATGCAGCATTGGCACGAGTTTTTAAAACAAATGTATGGAATTGCCTGTTATTACCTGGGATATCTATAGTATTATTTCAAACATAACGTTCTTATACTTATATTACGTTATAACTTATAAACTGTTATTTCTTCGATGGAACATAGTAAATGGTATTATCCTTCTGTCCACAAATATAATGCTTCAGTTTTGCTGCGCGCCTTCATAACTAGGTCAAGACAGGGGTTTCCATTAGATTTTAGTAAGTATCAAACTTAAAATTTGAACACACTTTTGTCATACAGCAACAATAGGATTCAAACTAGATGATAGCCGTCTTCAAATGAAAATGGTGGATCATTACAGAACAACGTTCAAAATGAGTTGTCCCACTGTACAAACAAATTGTGCATGTAACAAATTAACAAATTACAGTCAAATTGTGGGTTATCTTTTTTCTTTTTGTAAAACTTTACAAATCAATTATGATGGCAGCGGAATAGCAATTTCGGAATTTTGAAGTTTGCAGGGTCTGGCATTTTGCCACTTGAAAAAAATTACGCTATACATAAAACATAAACAAAATCGGTCAATTACAAATATCACAAATTTTATTATCTATGTATCCTGTATAAATATGTACCAAAACTGTAGTTTTATATAGATTTTAAATAAAATTCGGAAATTGACCTTGTTTGTCTCCAGAAATACCAGCGACTCTAATGTTTTAACTCGGCAGTTAAAAATGGTAAATTTAGAGAGAATTGACAACTTTATTGTTATAGCCTTTTTCATGTTCGACGAAAAATCCGGGGACGAAAAATAGTCTAAACGGAAAGAAATGCAGAGATCTGACGCAGAGTGCTTCGTGCGTTGGGCAAAAGTTGAGTTCTATTTAAAATTGTTTTATTTGATTAAGCTCTGAAAACAGCCACATGAAAACACAAGATTTAGTTTTTGTTTGTAGTTTAGATTAGTTGTTGATTGTTTGTTTGTAGTTTAGATTAGTTGTTGATTGTTTGAAAAAACTTACGACTTTTTGTATAGCCTAAACACAACACCTAAAAATTCCGAGACGAAAGGACAATTATCGCAATTTTGAAAAAGAATTTCAGTTTTACACAACAACAATCATGTTGAGGAAATAAGAATATTAAACATATTAACTTTCTCCAAAAACTTAGACAATTGTTTTTGAAATAAAAGTAAAATCGGAAAAAAAGAATTTTGCTCTTCAAAAAATATTTTGTATTATATATGTATGTGTAAAATCAGCTTTCTTGGCAGGGATAGATGCAAAAATTGCTGCAGCTGGTGGACCAGGGAACAAAAAAAACATTTTTTTAATCTTATTATTTTAACACAAAAAAGAAAACGAACAGATAGATACAAAACTTATCAAAATTCAATGAAATAAAAAGAAAAACTGAATTTGTTTTAAACAAAAGTAACGGTTTAGTCACCTGTTATATCAACTTCGTAATTCTAACATTTAGTTTTGCGGTATTATGATTTCGTAAGCATAGAACATAGAAGAAACAGAAATTTTGTTAAATTAAAAAAAAAGAGTACACAATTTCAAACTTGTCTCAAAAGTGTGAACAACAGTTATCTTACTATACAATAGGATGCTTTGAGGTAATTACGTTTCGGGGTCAGTAGGCTTATTTTTAAGGGAGCTATCTAAAGACTTTGTCCGCTTCGCTTCAAATTCCACATTTAGCGAGGATCGAAAATTACTTAGTTGTGTAGAGTTTAATCAAAACCAAAAACACGTAAGTCCAAGAAAATGTCGGCCAATTCGTACTCGTACAATTGTATTAATTCAAGTAAATTGAGGCTCCTACCGAATCATCTAATAGGGTGTGATGGAGTGATTAAATTTTGAATCGCATAACTCCATTCACAGAGGTACTAGAAGCCTTGATCCGAAGGAGTCTAAATTTAGAAATTCAGTTATCTGCCACCAGTCCCTCTATTTTTACCCAGTCGTTATATAGGGACGGTGTGCGACGCACAGTGGGATGAATTAAAGAAAAAAATGTGAATAAATTGGAACTTTGAATGGCCTATTCGATTTAATGAAAATTCACAAAGACATATCAGAAACATTGACGAGCTGAAGTTGTACATCCGCGATATTTAGCCGTGCTACTGAAGAAACTCCGGCGGTACTCTGTGGAGTACCAGGACCTCATTATGGAGCTTGTTGAGCAGAACGAGCGCCTTAAGGGCCGCATCGACGTGCTGCGGATGGGTGCAGCGGCGAGCAGCAGCGCGAACGCCGTCCGACCCGCGGGTACCGGCCAGATGGTGCCGCGGCGGTGGAGTCTTATTACGCACTCCAACTATGGCGGAGAGTGCGAAAATCGTCGAGAATGGGAAGTTCGGTGAGACCGAGCTGACGATTTCGGTGCTACGTCCGGCTATCAGAATCAATCTCTGAGTGATGTGCTAAGTGAGTGGGTGTTCTCTAGGGTAACACCGAACAGAGTGCATACTTTTGATATGACAAAGTATGTTAGCGACATTAATGCGACAATTGCGAATAGTGCCGCCATATCCAGGTTTCAGACTAGATGGCAGATCAGTCCGTCCGTGAGTAACCATAACGATATTATAGTTATGCTCACTTATGAACGGATTGAAGGTAGAAGCATAGGCATCAGGCGGTGGCGCACCAGGAACGTTATCTGGGATGCATGTGGGTCACACATCGCAGCTGCGGCTTTCGATGTGCCCTTAGAGGCCTTTAATCGTATGACGGTGGATGAACAGCGGAAGTCTTAGGATTAAAGGATGGCGACTTCCTGGCCGGACTGCGTTCAGGCTTTGTTGCTGGAGTTCTTTCCGAGATCTGATGCTCTGGTCTCGCCTCCTTCGGAGGTGGTACCCGGTACAGCAGAATTGGAAAAAACAGAGATCGTGGAGAGTATGACGCATGTTAGGTCACGCAAGTCACCTGGTATGGACGGAATAACCGGAGAGATGTGTAAAAGCATCTGGAAGGCTATTCCGGACTACCTGGAGGCTTTGTACAGTCATTGTGTACGTTCTGGTTATTTTCCGCTTCAGTGGAAAACAGCCAGGGTCATTGTTCTCCTAAAATCGCCCGACAAGATCAGGAGCAATCCTCGATCTTACAATGGTATTAGCCTGCTTCCAGTGCTTGAAAAAGTACTGGAAAGAATAATGGTGCAAAGACTTAATCAGAGAGTCATTGACGACATGTGCCCTTTTCAATACGTCTTCACAAGGGGCCGCAATGTTGAGGATGCCTGGATCCACGTTCAGAGATGCGTGAGTGAATCCACTGAGAACTATGTTTTTGATGTATTCGTAGACTTCAAAGGCGCTTTCGGTTACGTGTTGTAGGTGAGAGTGTTGGAAAGGCTTCAGGAAATAGGGTGTCAGGAGTTGCGCCTCTGGCGCAGTTACTTCTATGGCAGAACAGCTAGAGTATTTGGGGAAAATAGTGCTGTGAAGCTCGACGTTGCTCGTGGCTGTCCGGAGAGTTCCATCTGCGCTCTATTTATATGAAAGCTTATAATGGACCCATTATTGTGGCAGCTAAGTCATCAGTGCAAGGTTTGTGCATATGCTGATGACCTACTCATCATGGCTGAGAGCCGCTCTCGTTTCCAGTTGGAGCAGAGGGTCCTGGCCACGATGACGACAGTTAGGCAATGGCAATATAGATGTTTCTGTCGATAAGACCATCATGATGCTCTTGCGGGTAGATTATCTCGCAAGCCACTCATTCGTTTGACTGATGGATCTGTACTCAGGTGCATCGCCGAGGTGAAATACTTGAGAGTTGCCATGGGAGAGCGAATGAACCATGCCTCATTTGGATAGACTGAGAAGTAAGCTGGTCGGCGTTGTTGGTCAGCTTTGACGAGTGCTTAGGAGTGACTGGGGGCTTAGTAGGCGAGCTGTTCGTATTGTCTATCAGGGGCTGCTTGTTGTCATGGCAACTTACGAGTCTCCTGTGTGGTACGAATCGGTGAAGTCTGCATTCGGGTACCGTAAGAACCTCTATTGTCAGAGAGTGATGTTATTGGCTTGTATGTCAGTATGTCGAACGATTTCGACAAAAGCCAAGGTACTGATGGGTGCTGCCCCGCTGGATCTTGTGAAAAGGCCAGGAAAGAGTATGCACTGACGGCTACGGACTGGTTCATTGAAGGGGTAGAGAGCATGAGCAAACACGTTGGGAAGAGAGTCATAACGGACGTACTACATTTAGGTTTTTGCCAAATGTTAGGTTCGTTAGAAGAAACCCTGACTTTAGTTCTAACCTCTGTCTTGGTTTCTTTCTGACGGGACATGGGTCACTCAATCCCTTTCTGCATAAGAGAGCCCTGTCCGAGCGCGAGTCGTGCAATTGTGGTGCACCAGTCGAAGACTGGTAGTACGTTTTGTGCGAATGTCCCTTATATGGAGACAAAGGGGTTAGCGATAACTAGGTCAGGGGATGACTGTATAGTCAGCAATATGCTCTCTACCCAGGATGTTTTGGCCAGAGCAACGGTGTTTGCTTCCAGAGCGTTTGCTCGGCGTAGA
Organism: Philornis downsi; assembly: GCA_019455685.1. Classification (NCBI taxonomy): domain Eukaryota; kingdom Metazoa; phylum Arthropoda; class Insecta; order Diptera; family Muscidae; genus Philornis; species Philornis downsi. The sequence continues at coordinate 3,301,174 of JAHXMU010000251.1, forward strand.
GCCGAAAGTGAGTCTGCCGATCTTTTCAAGGCAGTCTTGATCGGTTGCGAGACTGTTGGCATCATGCTGATCACACAATCTGTGCAGCTTAGTAGGCGCCAGCTGTTTACTAGTGTGCAGGGGCACTAGTCGCTGGACCGCAAGGGGTTGAAACTAGGAGTAGATTAGCTTCAGAGTTTGACCAGAAGCTTTGTGTGATACCGGGGGTGATAGGGATACACACGGGCAGGTCTCGGATTCGTGCCCTGTCATCTATATCTTTTTAATCTCTCGGGGGGTACGGAGAGGCATGGGTTTTTCCTATGTCTATATTTCATGGTTGCCGTTCACCGTCGCCGAACGGGAGGGGTTTGGAGCTTTCCCGTCTCCCATAGGTGAGGGTACTGCATCCATGCAATGTAGTATCGACCGTTCCATCTGCCTGGGGTCTTCGTGCCTGCAGGTATATAAAATTTTCTGGTCGTTACTCTTTTGCCACAGGGCGACCAATCCCGTAAAGTATGGTGTATAAACCACAATTTGGTAGTAGCTTTGCTTTTTGCTTCACTATGCAGTTCCAACCGGTGAGTTTGGCCGGTAGCGTGGGGATCAGGATGCCCAGTCTTTCGCACACCGTGGGTAAGGCCTTCACGGCGCGACTCGCGTAAAACCCTCTTGGACTTCTGACAAAATAAAAGTAACTGCCTTTACAAAAGGAGCTTGACGCACACTGCGGCACTCAATAAAAGGTACTACGTATGAAATTTTAATATCTCATCTTTATGAATCCTATGCTTTAGAAGTCCAGATTTATTTATGAACAAAATTGAAAATTGGTAATGTATCAACCATTTATTGAAATTCGCATATGGGATTTTATGGAATCAGCCTGACAAATACTTGCAAAGCTTCTCTACAGACCGAATTTTGTGTTCGCAGGCATAATTTTAATGCGATAGATTACCCCACACATTCACATTTGAGTTCGAGTGGGGTCTATTCTGAATGTCTATCCCAAAACTGTTCTCAACACGTCCGCGATATGATTCTCCATCCTGCTGAAAAATTACGTCTGAAACGAGCTTATGCCCCAAAACTGAAGCAAAAATAAAGCACATACATTCAATATGGGGACAACTTAGTATTATGAAATGTGATTTGATAAACTGTAGGTATATAGCTTGTTCCTCTTATGCACCTTCGTCGAAATGAAATGAACCGCCAAATAGCTTCAATTTATTTCAGCTCCTACTACTCAGATTTAAGCTATATTTAATTTTGATTTCTAATCCTGACAACAAAATTGAAATTATATTAAATTCCGAATCGGAACGAAATTAAAGACAAAACAAATTCGCTTTCATCCCACGAATGAGACAATGCAGAGTTTCTCATATTCAGTGAGCTTAAACGCATTCTATTTTTAGACTCACTCAAACGGGACCTACAGTTGAAAACGCATTTATGAGACTTGTCGATTACTCCACTACTTGAAGTATTTGTCAGACACATCGAGGTTACCACTGCTCAAATATTGGCAGATGGCCCTATCGGGGGTTGAACCAGCAATCAAGCGAACGATACTTGCATGTACTGAGCATCGCGCCACGGTAGTTTCGAAATGAAACTACGAATAATTTTAATTCAGACTCATACACAATTACAATCTGATTCAAATTTCCAAACGTTTTATTTGGGTTTCATTTAGACCTAATGATATTTGTACATACCTGTGAAAGAAATGCCTAAAATAAAAAAAGGTAGTTGAAGCACTTTCCCCTCCTAAGAAATGATCGAGTTACTACATAAAACTGTAGTTTCGTTTTAAATCTCCCATTCATTATGTTATGACGAAGAAACTGAATAAATTTAGGCTTTCAGTTATGCTTCAGTTAAAAAATGAATCAAAGTTGAATTGAAATTTGGTTTAGAATATGAAACAAAAAAAACTACTGATGTATTACACGTTTACATGACATCACATCATAACCGAAATGAAGTTGAACTTTCGTGAGGAAGTTTTGGAAATAATTTATAAGTGGAGCTAAAGATTTTGTAGTTATGATCAGCTGAAAAAATATTGGTCTACAATCATCAAAACCCGATTAGACGAAACAAAAAATCCAAATAAAGTTCAAATAAAACGCATGCATTTCCGGACTGAAAACCCGTAGGTCCTTATCAGAATATTCAATTACATGCAGAAGGCATTTATTCAGGAGAATTCATACGGTAAGAGTTTAAAGATTTGTTTTATCGTGTTGCCAAATTGATGTTTTTTGCGTAAACTGAGAGAGAAAGTAGAAAATGGTCAGTTTATTCTTTAAAAGAGCGCTAACAAAACGCTTACGTATGCAATTTGTTTCTTATACCTATCGAAATTTAAGTTAACTCTAAAGGAAAACTTTTCTATCGAATCGAAAATGACATAATTTTGTTTCTCAACGATAGACGAATAAAGTGCCGTTGTACCGTCACCGTATACGCATCGTCCTTTTCGTCATCGTACTAGGTCTAGTTTGAGCAAGTTTTTTCGTACAAAGTGACGGATTTTCCGAAAGTATGTTGCTATTATCTGCAAGAAACATCACAAAAAGTTTACAGTTTTCCTTTTTTTTCGCTCTACTTAAACTCCTTTGTATCGTACCTACAATGGGCAATCCGATTTTATGTTGGCATCATGCATCATATGCACGTCCTGGGTACTAGAAACGCCCAACATACAGTGGTTTGCCAAAAACAACAATTTGCAGCCATCACATTGTCTTAGCCTGATACTGTTGGTGGTGATTATTGTTGGCACGTGAAATAATTGAATTTGTTGCAATAGAACAACACATACTCACGCATCAATGTGGCACAGAAATGGAAGGAATGTGGTTGTTTATGTGTGGTGCTTTTGTATGTTCCCGTACATGTGTGACTATGAATATGCCACAATGTGCACATGAAAAGGGGTTAAAAATTACAAATAAATTAAATCCCATAATGTAGCGACGTGCAACACGTGACGCAACACTGCATCCAGCTCAAGATATAATTCACTCCCAAGCCAAAAGGGATTACAAAACTCTATCACGTCACATGAAACCGCATTATGACTATATGCGAATGCATCCATCAGTGTGTGAGTGTTGAGCTTGTGTATGGGTTTCATATCGATATTAATTATTTATGAAGCACACAAATTCTTTATTGTTGTTTTTTCTTTTGCCATTCGCTCAGTAGCACTTTAGGATCTTCAAGTGGATTTCTTTCGCCAGCTGCATAAAATTATCATTTCACCACCGCCGGCACACTTCCAGTCGAACAAATTAACTTTTCCCCTTCGTTCCCTCCAGCAGCGTTTAATTAACTTTGATAAAAGTCTCGAGAAAGACACACAAAGTCCACAACAAAAGAACAGGCTACCTACCCCATAGCAAGAAGGACCAAAAGAAATAAAACTACATTTATCCAATATCACTTCACTACCCATAGCATTGAAATTGATATGTTATTGGAATTGTAGTCATCCGAGGATGTGTGTTCCTTGTACAGGCTGCATTTTTTCTGACCAAACGGTAATATCGATTTCATGTCTTTATACCTTCGTGCTGGCTGAACATTCTCAGCTCGTTCTCTGCAGGCTGGAGTAATTGAGCTTCTGTTATCGATTCAATTTCCAATTAATTAAACAGCTACAAATTGCATTATAATTAAAGCATTTGAAACTTCTCCGAAATAGCTTAATATTATCTATTTGTTTCGATATTTATAAACTCCAAAAAGTCAGCAATAAAAATATCATCACCATTCTCTTCATGCGGGCACTTAACCACTGCAACTCCCCAAATGGGGGTTAGCTTCATTTGATAAATCATTTACGCTGATTAAACTGGCACGAAATCTGATACACGTTATCACAAGTTAATTTGACACTAATTCATTTGTTTAAACAGTACTGCACAATTACAACCGAGCGTAGGGAGATAGATATTAAACTGTTTGGACCAGCGAAATAACACTATAATGGTAGGGGAATGGAAAGCGAGGGACAAGCCGGTAGATGAGGCTAAAATTTCTGTAACCAGAGTGTTTATGAACATGCATAAACCTCCGAGAATGCACCCAAAGATGTAAAAACTGATATAATTTTGATCGCAAATTGTATTTTGTTTTAGAATTACGATTAATTATATACGAGTATTTTTGGAGCTTCATGCTATTCAATAGTGCTGTTTTATTTATTTCCACCAGCTTTAATTTGTACTGCAATATCTTATGTTTGATTAACTTGCTATCATAGCTATCCATAGTTATCCATTTGATGATTTCAAAAACCGCCGCTCTGTCAGCTGTTAAGTACCTGTCATTTGAGGTGTTATTTATTTAGTGAATATAGATCATTCAACAACCGAAAAACGTGTAAAAATAGTTAAAGCTTACCTCAAAAGTGGTGATTCAAACGTGGGCACTTTCCGTGAGTTACGGGGTGATTATGAATGTCATAATCGACTTAGTGTGCAAGGAATTGGCAAGATTTTAACGATTAATATTATAATAATTCGAAGAGACTGGAAGCGTTACAGATGTCGCCAGGCCTGTGCATCATCGCGATGTACGCACTGCCAAAGATATCGCTTCAGTTTGTGAAAGTGTGGCGGATAATCCGAATTTCAATTCAGAGCGCTATGGCCGTATGATAATACTATGAACTAGACGATATGTGTTCAAGAAGACGGTGCCACGAGTCACACAACACGTCCGATTTTGGCTTTATTGCATGAGAAGTTTCTAGAAAGCGAAATTTCATGTTTTGGCGACGTCAATTAGCCACAAAGATCATGCGATTTGACACTGTTAGACTCTGTTTTGTGGAACTACAAGATCGAGTTTACGCGCATAATTCTCAAACGTTGGAAACGTCGAAAACTGCCTCAAAAGGATCCACTGCTGCAACCAATCCAGAGGCAGAGACATTGTATTTCGTATATTATAGCTATATAATGGCAAGCTCCAAGCATTATTATGAGATAAAAGTTTCATCGAAAACACAGCTTTATGTGTGTTTTATTTAGCTATACTTTTGAAACCGAAAAATGGATAATTCGGTACGACTAAAATTTCCTAATCGGAGTGTATGAAATGGGCAAGAAAAAGAACAGTACAAAAACACAAGCGAAGCAAAAATTCAAACAAATTTAAAGCTCTTCAAAAATAGTTTACCGAAAACAAAATGATAAATTAATTACTTCATATTTCTATTATCAATAACTTTCTCACAACATTTTTGAAATTGTTTACCTTGAATTGATTTTGTAACTACATATTCTGTCAAAAAATACAGGGAATTGATCAATGAGAAATAAAATATTTGTTTTTCAATTAAATTTATTGCGACGCTTTCCGGTAATCCAATCAACGAATAATCCAGTCCATAAAACATTTTTCAAACGAATTTTCTGGAAAAAAATTTTGGTCATCGCCACGAATACTTTTTTATGCATTCTGTTCATGAAAAACAGGTGCCACCAAGTGATGACTTAAATTTTGGAAAGAGGTGAATACGTTGATTGGTCGATGACATTTGATGAATTTTTGTCCAAAAAATTCGCCCACAAAGATAGCACTGTGGGATAGTGCATTATCATGGTACAAGATCAGCGAGTTTTCTTTCCAAAAATCAGAAAAATCAAGAATTTTGAGTGGACAACATGGCGTTAATCAAATGATACAGTCAACATTGCTTTAACTCTTGATCGACTTTGACATGGTGGAGCCTTCTGTAACATTTTCAGCGATTCTGCGCACGAAACTAAACTTACAGTACGAAATTTGAGGCAAATTATTTCTTCACACTTGAGATGATCTGACAAAATCGAGCACTTTAAACAGACTAAATGACAGATCGCCCTCAAACTTCGCATCAGTACAAAAGGCGGTTATATCAAAAAGCATTTTGACAGTCCCTTTAAGCGTAGTTTTTAACTGATAAATTTCTGTCACTTTTTGGCAGGCCGTAGAAAAATAAAACAAAAATGTTAAGATTGTTGAAAATTTCTGAAAAACAGCCGTATTTCCTAAATGTGGATTCAATAAGTTCTTGTATCAGCAATTTTTTCCAGTGTGCATAATGTCATGACCATGCCCATAGGTAATTTTTTCTGCTTCTTCAGAATATGATGCATTGCTCAGTTAATTTTTCATCGCTGGATAATTTAAAAAATATGTTGAGCAGATCTTGGGATTAGTCGAATTTACCTACTTTTTATCCAAAAAAAAAAAGAGAGAATGTTAATAATTAATACAAACTATCACCGAATGTCCGTTTACTAATTAAAGCGTTATTTATAAAAATTTAACATTTTAAATTTGCTGAAATCTGGAAATCTTCTAGTTGACTGCCGGAGTATTTGAAGAATTATTGTCACGTAATGGGTAATGGACTGTTTGTAACTTGTTCTTTACACCCTTTCTTTCCTTTCTTTCTTTCTATTCTTATATGACAGTAATAATAATTATATAAATAATAATGTCTGTTTACGCAATAGGCTCATTTGTCATTTCGTTATGAATTGATGTTTATATAATTTGGTATTGTTATTAGAGGTGAGAGACAGCAGGGGGCAGCAACTTTTTTACTTGTTAGGGAAATCAAAACTGAAACCAACTGAAGTATACAAAACCGAAGCCGGAAACCCAAAATCTGGCTTTTTATTTAAAATCGCAAACCGGTTTTTCAAAACCAATATTTTCGAATAACCTGTTTAGCTAATATTTTCTGTTTGTGAACAATTACGGAAATGTGTTACAAAAAAGATTAGAAAATAATCAGGAATTGATTCTGTCCTTCGAAAATGTTCACTAATTCAAAAAACAAAATGTTGTGTTAATCTTTTAATAGAAATATTGGCACTGGTTTTGTATAAGAGTCAAGCAATTGTAACACTATATAACTTTACACCTCACAAGCACAGGTTTGGCACCGTCCTAGAAAATTTACAGGCTCAGCACATTCTACCAAAATTATTTCAGACCCATGGAACCTTATACAACGATGTATATATTTTAAGGATGTGTGCATAGGGAAGTAAATAAGGAGCTGTTTGTTTGTAACTCTATTCTGTCCACATATAAAATTCATACAATAAAAATATTTCTAATCAGTACAATGCAAGACTTACACACTTACTTAGTAGGAAATGTTCAACAACTGAAGCCCTGCGATTAGCCACAATGTCGTAGTTTCCGTCAGTACGCCTTCTGAAATCTTAAGGAAGATCTGTTTTTATCGAAAAATTGTGTCCAGCGAAAATAATTTTTAAAATTCAATTCAGGGCAAGGCAAGGGCGACTTGAATAAAAATTTAATACATTTTTGTAATTTTTCTGTATTTTCTTCTTTTTGAAGATTTATAACCAAACACTCAACTTAAATCATACTAATTTCTGCTTTGGAAGACCAATTTTGATTACAGATGTTGACAATAGTTTCAGAATGTGGTTCAAAATTGTGTTACAGAATAATGGTGCTAATCTTTTGCATAAGCACACTTATTTTTAATGAATCCTTGATCCATATGAATTATTCGAAAATAACCGATCTAATTGGAGTTTTTGTTGTTCGGATGACTGAAAGCCGGATTTTGATAAAAAGTGAAATTTAGAGTAATACGAAAACCGGTTTTCTGGAAAAGTCCGGCATCTGTACACTCCAGCAATAACCTTGCAACAGAGCATTAAATCATTCTCCACAATTTCAAACGCAGCGACGCAACGATTTTAGAGTTATATATTTGAACTTGGACACAGACCGTAGTAGCTTCAGGATGAATAGAATAAAAAGCTAAGTTAAGGCCCGATTTCAAAAATGTAAAAATTATGTTTTTGCACGCCCCTAAATATTTCGTATATCGTTGTTTATGGTTTGATTATGGCTATAATTTGTCATTTAGTCATTTTTGACTTCGACAGAAATCCGCGTAGAGAAAAAAAAGTTTATTCTGTCATTCCCTGCTATTAAGGATTAATCAATGACGATTCAAAAAATTTAAAAATTATTTTTTTGCCGACCTAGGCGGTATGTTTAGTACACGCGAATATCGTTCGCATCATTTGAGTTTCAACCCCGCATTCAGCCACCAGTCATTATTAGAGCGGCGTTCACCTCGATATGTCTGCCACCTCGATATGTCTGCCTTCGAGTAGTCCAGTAATCGACAAGCCTTGCAAATACTTCTCAAATTATGATGTTCGGAATCATTCATGAGATGCAAAGGAATTTATTTTTTTTTTTTTTGTTCTACCTGCAAACAGGCTACCTACTACGGCAGGCTACCCAGCCGCCTTTTCTACATTTTACCCGGCAAAATATACAAGGATTTAATTAACTTCAGACTACGGTTTACAATGGAAAATTACATTTCGATTAATCGGTCTGTTTGTATGGTAAGTACCAGAAGGGGCGTAATAACTTCGCCCATTTTCGTTCTCTCGCTTGGTAAGCATGATATGCGCATAAATTGGGCTGAGTTCAGTACAACTGGTTGAGAGTTCTGGAGGTAGGAATATATCGGTTAAATCGATCATTTGTTGGAGAAGGGGCCAGAAGCTGCCTGTTAACTTGATGAATTTTTATCACTTTTATAGAGAACTATAAAGTAACGTAACGGGTAAAAATTTCGAATACCGCCGTCTGCTAATTAAAAATTACGGAAGAATGACTCAATCTTGTAAAATCGGTCAATTTGTACGGGATGCGCTCTGTTTTCATTTTGAGGGCAATTTTAGCAAACGCTCAATGTGTACTAAAATTAATTAAATTGATTGATTGTGTTAGATCGGCTATATCTATAGGAGGTACTAGCAGGGCTACGTTAAATCGTTCGATTTTTTCATATTGTCAGACGTTATAAACCAATATAAAGGAACAAATTTAAGTTACTGCAGTCTACAGATGAGAAGTTACAGACACGAAATTGAGTTTTGGAAAATCGGTCAATTTACATGGCAGAGAGCAGAATGAAAGAGCGGATGTAACCCATTCACAATAGTCGGCCACGATCTGGCAAATTTTTAGGCTCTACCAAGTTTTAAGAAGTTATATAAAGATATACCGCAGTTATGGTGTCTACCAGCAAGCTGGACAGACAAACATTGCTCAATCGACTTAAGTTATGGAACACATTTGATCTAATGGTACTTGGTACTTTAGGCGCATTCTTCTGAAAAATAAATATAAATATAAAACTAAAATCTTTGGTGAAGATAGAAACTTAACATTCTCTGGGAAAGGACACCGAATAATGGATGCGAAGAAAATAAACATTTTTTCCGAAAACCTCGCTTTTTCAATTTCCTATTGCTTGCACACCATCCCTGAGCTAAACTAATCAGAAAAACTAAAGGAGAAAACGAAAACTGCAAACGCACGCGAGCCGAAAACCGCGTAACGATGAAGGGATGCGACGACACCAGGCTAATCTGCGGTTTGTAGTTGTTTAGTTTGTACATTTTTAACAAATTATTATAAATGTTATATTGCATTACAACACAAATCTTTTGGTTTAGTGTGAGGGTATTTAAAAGTCAATTCAAATGACCGAAATTTTTTTACCGGTTGTCATAGCATTGCAGTTGTGATTTGTGGATTTTACTTTAAACTATTTTCGAATAACCCGTAGAAGCTGGAAACGATAAATTTCCAAAAGAATGTTAAGTGAATACAAACAATTTTGTTATTAACAATTTTTCAAGCGAAAATTGAAGAAAGAAAAAACAATTTGAGATTTTTCTACAAAAAATTAAAAATTTTAAAATGATTTTATGTTTAATTTAATTGAGACAATTTATATAACATTACTAGCGGACCCGGCGAACTTCGACTCGCCACAATTTAACGCCTTCAGATAAACTCTCGAGGAATGATAAAACACAGATAGTTCAAATTTCAATGCGACTTATTTGAGTGGAATCGAAATCATGATTTTTGATTTGTTTTCCGGCGCAAAAACAAACAACGAAGACGGTTTCCCAACACGCGAACAGGCAACGTACAGCTGACCGTGCGAAAGACAGGGAAATTCGAAATTAATCCCCCAGACTTCCAACGACTGGCCTTGCGATTTATTTATTGTCTTCGTAAAAGCCAATCGAATGGGGAACTGAATCCGCTTAAATTGGAATGGAAGATCAGTTAGAATTCTCGGAATTCGTGGAGTAAGGACTTCTTCTTCTTTGAATTTGCCCTCGATAATCGTCGCTTGAATCACATTGTTCATCAGTTTCTTGATGGACAATCGCGTACCGTTGCACAATTTCGGATGATTCAGATTCCGCAACATGATTATGATCGATCCTACCTTCAGCTGTAAATTATGCCGCGGTGTTCCTGGCACATCAAGCGAGTTCAAAAATTCCGTCGGATAGTTTGTCGCTTCATCCTCTTCGGTCACGCTGTCAACGGATTTGTACGAATTCAGTTCCCCAGCGATTTGACTTTGAATAATCAAATTCAAGTTATCGACGTCCTTATTCTTCGCTGCTAGTATTGCTCTTTCACTAATCCAATCGAGATTTTTATAATTTTGTGCAATGCCGGGGAACACTTTGGTGATGAGTTCCTCCATCGACGATGTGAACGATGTGAGGTGGTGATTGTGCAGCGCGAACTTGTGCAATATAGGCACGTCTCCATCCATTATGTTCTGCGCGTTCCTCTTGCATTTGATTATCACGGACTTTCTGACTAATTATTGCACTACGTGTACGAAGTTCACGATTTGATCGTCTAATAGGTGGTATTAGTCAAATAACTCTCCCTTTTTGACTAAACCTATTAAAACGACAACTTTTTTCAAAAAAAAAAAAAAAACTTACGAAATGAATGTATCGCAATAAATGCCCGCAATCCAATAAGGTAACCTCACTTTTTACACGCAAACTTATTTTCTGAAAAAATGATCGAATTGATAAACATTGCACTAAATTTCAATTCATGGTACTGCTCGTACCGTTAATGGATGTGATACGCGATATATGAGTATCTGAATTCAGTGTAATAATACGCAAAACTCGAATCAATTGCAGCAAGAAAAAAGCACATTTGTTTAATAGAAAATCACAATGCGAAAAGTGCAGCTGTCAAATTGCGCTCAGTTTCAGCATTGAATGCAGCTCGTTAACTTCTCCACCCAAAATTCACGCAAAACATATTTTATCGCAATAAATTTCGTAATTTTCCGAAATTTTCCGAGCTTCACAACGAATTTTCCACTTTTATATAGCGCAAAACCATCTAATCATGTGATAAAATGCAAAATTTCGTCGAAACAAATTGCAAATTTTCACGCTTTTCCGGAATTTTTCGTGTTTTCCACTAACAGTTTTCTATTTTGCCATTCGAAAAGACATTCCGGAACAATTGCACACAAAATTCCATACAAAAAAATCAATTTTCGATTTTTTCAATTTTCCGACTTTTCCGAAGGGTTTTCCCAAAATTTTCTTTCGTAAAAACCTTCTCCAGGCAATTACGAACAATTGAGAAAAAATTTGAGCCAAATTGGTCCAGGCGTTCTTGAGTTATGCGCTTACCAACACATTTAGCGATTCATTTTTATATTATAGATATTTTTAAAAGAAAATTAACAAAAATATTTTAAATTTAGGTAGGATTTTGCATCTATCGAAAATTCACATTGATATGAGTAAAACTCGTTTGGTGGGTTTCTCGTGGACAAGGGAGAAACAAATAAATTACATTTTTAATTTTCGAAGTTCAAACAGTTGTAAGTTCGATTCCCGATGCGGAGTTAATTGTATACGTTTTTAAAAAATGCAACTGCACACTTTAAAATTTAATTTTATATGGACCAATTTATTGTATCTATGAAAAACAATTCAATGGCTTCCTTCTAAAATTAAACCAGGATCCTAAGTTTATGAACTTCTTTTAATTACTCGTCGCAAATATGCTGTGAGCCGGTTTATAAATACGCACACACACATTCGTCTAAAAAGGTACCGGGAATTAATAATTTAAAAAGTTTGCTTGACGGGTCTGTCAAAATTTTGATCGCGTTCTGTCATTTGGTTTGTTTACAATGCTCGATTTTGTTAGTTCATCTCAAGAGTACTTTGGGATTTTTACAACATACAATAACAAAAACTTCCATCAAATTTTGTACTGCAAATTCAATTTCAAGTGAAAAATCGATGGAAAATGAATCAAGTTCATCAAAAACGCGACCACATGAGTGGTTGGTTGCACTCAAAAGCGAATGATGGAAAATTTGATTTTCTTTTGACGGTCACCAACGTTACCACCTGAAGTTAACATCGATAAAGTGAGGAAATGTATGACTGAAAATCGTCTTTGAAGTTTGAGAGAGACGGCCGCTGAACTTTCTTTGTCTCAAAAATCAATTTTTGTTATATTTTAAACGATTGACTAATTCCTAAGACCTAAGTTTTCTTCAAAAAATTTCAAACGCCAAAAGGCCGCATGCTGTGACGAGGCACATTTGCATTTGAATGGATATGGTATGGTATATATATGGATATGCGAGACCTCTTTCCACAAGTTATTTCAAGAAATGGTGATGTTGATTGGCCTCCACGGTTGCCTGATTTGACTGCTCCGGACTTCTTTTTGTGGGGATATCTGAAAAGCAAGGTTTATGCTAACAAACCAGAAACGCTTAAGCAACTCAAAAAAAAAAAAAAAAAAAGTGATGAAATTAATGAAATACCGCGTGAAATATGTAAGAATGTAATTAAAAATGTGCTCAAAAGGACTCGCATTTGTGAGGCTAACAGAGGTGGACATTTATCTGATATTGTATTTCATACATAGTTGCCGACATTAAATAAAACATTAATCAATATAAGATCCATTCTCTTTCATTTAATCAAAATTATAAACAAACAATGCAGTATGCCTTCCCCACGGACACCCTGTATTTGGGTGTTATGCGGTGTTTGGGAATGTAAGTTCTTAGAAAACGACTGGATTTGTGGAAAGAAAGCTCACTGATTTTACACCATGATAACGCACCATTTTACAAGACTATCATTGTGAAGGAATATTTTGCCAAAAACTCGTCAAATATCGGTGAACAACTACCGTATTCAACTGAAACTGAACTGAAATAGCTCATCTCTATAAAGGACGTAAAAGAGAATTTTTGGCGAGAACTGAAGTCTTTTGTTTGAAAATTGTTTTGATGATTGGATTATTCATTGGCATAAGTGTACTACTTCGGAAAGGGTTCACTTTGAAGGAAGCACAATAAATTTGAGTGCATAATACATATTTTGTGTTTTATTGATCAACTTCCGGTATTTTGTGACAAAATATATAATAAAAAGTTAATAATTTTAGTGAACTTACTTTAAAATGTAAGTTTACTGTCCATATGTTTATAACAATCGCTGGATTTTTTTTTTTGGTTTTAAATATAACAGTTACGTTGATTTTCAACTTTACGATTCGAAATTTTCTTTGCGGCTTTTGCCTGATAAAATATTAATGACAGTGATGTGTTTGAAAGTTCAGAAGTTCAGACAGTTTAGTAAACAGCATGGCAGAATCGATTTTAAGTCATCTACATACATATATCAAATTGCGCCTCTACCGGCTTTGCAAGTCACTGACTTTTAGGGGATCTCTGTCACTGTTAATTATTAAGAAGTTTCTGCTGTTGCAGCGTTGTACAAATTATAATGTAGGACATAACAAGGTCCACTAATAAATTTCATTCCATTCCAGAATCTGATAGATACTTTCTCATTATTGTGCCTACGAACAAGAACACTGAGTAAAATAATTGTAAACTAATATTCAATTAAAATGCAAAGATTATTTCAATTTAAATTCGGAAATAACGAAGTTGGCAAATGAAATTAATGAATGTGTTTTTGTATTACGAATGCATATAATAATAATAAATAATGAAGTTGATAAAATGGCATCGTAAGTCTCCATCAAGCATTACATTAGATTTGGGTGATTCGCGAGCGAACTGATACAGAAATGAGAGATAGACATTTAGTTCATGTAAAATGTTTCTAATTTGAAATATTGTACAAACAAGACGGTGTAAGACCCCATCAAGATTTTCGCTTTCACAACACCTTAATTGAAATAATTTGCACTTAATTCACCAATAACACTTTTACAACAAAGAAGTAATCTGTAGAATTTCTGTAGAATTCTCCATTGACGACGACTATAATGACATTTTCGTTTTCAGAAAAACACGGCCTATTTATACATCAAAATCAGAAAAATACGGAAGACTGATATATTTTGAGAGACTTTTTTGAATAGCTTTGGGGTTATCCTCATTGCAAAAGCGGAAATCTCTCTCTTATTTAAGAAGCCATTTAATCAATCGCCATTTAATCGAACACTGCATAAATTTAACGATTTTGTAATAAATTCCGTTAATTTCTATGAAATGTGCAACTGCGTATTCCTCCGTAGTGATTTGTTAAATAATACCGGTCGCAAGCATAAATTTTGGCGCAGATCTTAAAAAAAATTACAAAAAAAAAATTACATAAAAAAGATTTTCAGATTGCATATTATTAATCCTCGATTCAAGATTAGAAAAAAACGGCAGGCAATACAACCAGTTTTTTCTTTTTAAATTTAAAAACTCGTAATTTTTGGTACCAAACAAGATTTGAAGCGTTTGAGGCCCAAAATGTATCTTAAAATTTTCTATTGTTCGCTTGAAGAGCCAATATCACCAAGAAGGTTCTAAATGATAAACGATGTTTTTGAGTGCCACATCGGGGATTTGTTCAACAAACTTTCGTCGGTAAAGATTGCTTTTCACCGGGGTGCTCTTCGCCTTTAATTCGTTCTCGGCTTTCTTTGAACCAACTGTAAAGATTTCTTTCGGGCTTCTGTTCACCAAAGGCATTCTGAACGTTTCGGGAGTAGAAATTCCATTTCGTAAATAGAATTTAATGCAACTGATTTTCTCAACAAAATTACGTACTTTAAGAATCAGAGAAATAATTTTTTGCTTCGTGAGCCTAGCTGAAATTCGATATACCGAAGGTCCTGTCTAGCATCGCCTTAGTAAAACAAAAAATGGAATGCGTGTAAGCCCACTGAATGTGAAGCTCTCCCATATCTCATTCATAGCAGTTTCATTTTTTACATAAAATAATTAGCATCCACCAAAAGATAGCAGGTTGATGTTCCTGTGTTTGTTCCCACGTGTCCCTTAAGACGTCGAATTTGTTGGGTAAATTGTTTAATTGGCAAATCTATAACTGACACCATACAGCAAATCGATACTTACAAGGTGGTGCAAAAATAATCAAACCGATGGAAGATATCATGACTATGACATCATTTGTCATCATGTTGTTGTCATTTGTGAAGAAGACAGATGTAAAATTTTCGTCGGGATGGGATAAAAGTGATCATCTGAATTTCTCAGGATACTACTTCGTTTATTTGCATCTTCAAATGTTTCCGATTAAGTCGACGAAATAATATCAGCTAAGTGGTCTCGGCCGAAGTTGAAGAGTATTTGAATGCGTTTTAGAACATTTTCTATATCTTTTCTCAACGATTCAACCCATAGATTTGCCATTTCTTCTTCAATGTCCTCTTTTGAGGCTGCCAAAATCCGTGACATGTTTTCGAAAAAAAGAAGTCAAATCAGGTGATAGAATGATTATTTTACACCCAGTGAAGTTTATAGGTTTTAGCCGATACAAGGTCAATTAATATTATGTGGGTCTTACTAGTTAACAATATATCGTAAGATTTCATTCCAATGAAAAGTGCCAATAAACAACATCTTATAAATCAGGACGAGTAACCAGTACAGAAATGTCATCCAAGTGAAATTGTTCACACTCAGTTTGCCTGCCTTTCGTTTGCGTTGGTGCAAAATTCTCATGGACAGGTGGTGTGGATGGACTACATACGTGGATAGACTTCATACTCGTATGTGGAACTAAGCTAACTAAACGCCTGTTGTGTGCTGAATTATACGGAATTTAGTGAAATTGTTAGCCAATTTGTATGGGCGTTACCAAAAGGGGCGTGGTTGTTTGACCGATTTTTTTAATTTTACCAGCATTATATTGACAATTGACAATAATTTAAATAACTTCAGTCTACAAACATATAATTACAGTGGAACAACTAAATTTCGATAAAATAAACGCATGAATGTAAGAATATATAGGTTAAATCGCTCATTCATATGGAAGGTACCAACGCAAGGGTCAGAAACTTGGGCTGTAGTTGTATTCTACCGGCAAGATTGAGTACCGACTAATCTGCTCTTTGTTTTCATTCAGAGATCATACTTCTTTGGTAACCGCTCAACAATCCCAAATTCGACTAAATTTAGTGCATTTGTGCGGGATGTACCAGGAAATGCGGTTGGTTTTTTTAATTCAGTCAAGGAGCACAAAACAATAAAATGCAAAGACTTAAAAAATAAAAGGAAATAACTGAATTTCAAAATATCTGTAGCCCATTTAAAACTCGCGACTACGATCTGGTAAGATATTAGGCTGTGCCAAGTTTGAAGAAGCCAGCCAAGGCGGACATACTTTGAGCAATTCCTCATATCTGCTACATTTTTGCTGCATCAAATGATACCTTGTGTACTTCTGGCGAAAGTATAAAAATCAGTGTCTACTTGAGATGGGCTTAATCCGCATAAATTATTAAATCCATTTGCAGTATCGACCTCAAACCGAATGCACAAACGAAAAATTTGGCATTTGAGCCTAATCCAGGACTATTCATAGTAAGCATTGACATTTTTTTTTTTCGTTGCTTCGGGACGGAATTAATGTTTTAATAATTACCTGGTACAGAAATTTCGGCACGTGTTGACATAAAGACCGCTTACTATGAATATCAACTGCCGTTTTACACAGTGGATTTAGTGGTAAAAATAAAAAAGGCTCCATTTGAGATCGATATCGGTCTTTAAGCCCTTTAGGCAAATGAAGCAAAATTTTGATGTACTCTTTGTTCATTTATTACCAGACGGGAAAACAGTTTTTGGAGACTTGTGTTGGCTCTCAAAATAATAAACATTTCGATATGAAATAATTTTTACAAAGAATGTATAGGGAATAAAAACAAAACTGTTTGCGTTTCATACAGAGATCTTTATGCATTCCCAGGCAAAGTATGCATTAAGTAAATGTAAAGTAAATGAAAATGTCAGCCTCAGAAAATTCGTGAAATTTTATAAACATATGTTCCTTAGAGAAAACAAAAGCTTCTTTTGTAAATTGAAAATAATAGTCAGTTGCACACCCTTCCTTCACAATACCAACAACGCCATCTTGACTCAATGAGTTACAGTTTTAGTTTATGGCATCGCACTGTACCTTTAATTGAAACGATTTTCATGATCTCTCAAAGCTGCATTTTAAGCTATTGGTTTGGTTACTTGAAAAATGTTTTCTGCTGTTTGCTTTCATGGAAAACTGTTTTCACCGGGGACTAAGAATTCGAAGAATTCCGTCAGAAAAAAATGCTTACCCAACACAAAAAAAGCAAATGGATTCCAAATGGATTATGGTTGGACGATTGTGTGGGCTACTCCACTCATTTCTTAAATTGCAGGACAAACTTTAATGATATCGACCTGTAGTTTTAATTCACTATCCAGCTGGGTGTCACCGCAGCATTATGGAAACAGAGTATAATGCGTCGTTTTAATATACAGGTGGCAATCCATTATTATTTTCCCACGGATCGTAATTTTGTGGGCTGATATTTGTAGCAAAAACTTCTCTAACTGCCAATAAGACTGATAACCAATAATACGCGAAACTGTGACGACAGCAAATTATGCTGAGTCAGAATTACCCTGCACGTACGATTGTTTTTGAAATTAAAGTTATAATTTCTTCAATATAAAGCCTTTCTTAATGTGTTTCAGTAATTTTTCAAAAAAAAAAAAAAAAGAAAAAAAAAGACGGATACTAGAAATTTACGTTATTTAAAAATCGCTATTAATATTCAGAAAAAGCGGAAGAGAAGACGATCAAAATAGCAAATTATCGACAAAGATTGCAAAAGTATAAGACTAAGTTGAAACACTTGCCATTCTTTTTTATAAGCGAAAAACGTTAAAGTGTATTTAAGCTGTTTTCCTTGGTACTATAATTTGATAAGTTAGCAAGCTCAAAATTTGCATTAAAATAAGGGATGTGTATAAATAGGGGATGTACACTGTACAAAATATTTATAGAAGATTCTGTATGCACTGACATTGCTGTAATTTCTTAAATATTTGACGTAAAGCAACAATAACAGTGGTTCAAGTACGGCCGTTTCTTTTAATCATATGTTATTTGGGCGCATATTTCCCCAACTGCGGTCTGTACGTCTACAATTAACCATGTATTCACGCTACGGTAAATTCTGGGAAAGACCCAAGAAATTCAGATTGACGCATATTTCATATACTGCCATTGACAGTCCGATACGGCAAAAATTGTATGAAATCACTAACGAATGTGGTATTCCTGTGAAGCTCGTACGTCTTTGTGGGATTACAGACTTACACACAGTTCTCAGTAGATATATTAAAAAGGTCTATGATGCGACCTCTCAACCGTACCTTTGTGGACAATTATTTGGGAGAGGTTCGGTAAACATGGCTGTACCATTCTCAATAAAAGCATAAAGTGAAAAACTATGAAATGTTATTGTAGCCTCCTCAAGCATTGAAGGGTTACGAAAATATGTCAATAACAGAGAACAACACTCATTTATTTATTTTCAGGAAGAAAGAATCTACTGGTTTTGTGAAGTTTGACGGGTATCACAACAAAACGGGTAAATCCAGCCTAGTAATTAAAAGAAGCGTACTGTTTGCAATCAGATGGTACTACAAACTTAGCAAATGATTCAACGAAAAAGCCGTCCGACGAACAAAAATCCAGAGTGCAGAATCCTGGACCATGACACAAGCAGACAAGTCAATGCTTGGAGTTTTCGAATGCAAAATACTCCTTAAAACATGTGAGCTCAATGTCTTTTAAGGAAACTATAGGCGTCATAGGAATCATGAGCAGTATGTTGATATTGGCTTTGTCTGCGGCGCATAAAATATATAAATCTATATCTATATAAGGAAAAAGCCACAACATATTTAGTCAGCTTATTCGAAAATTGTCGTTATTACCTAATACGTCGACTAAAAATGCAATGTTTAAAGGGATACAACAGGCTAATCTCTTAGGAGTTCGAAGAAAATTTTGAGCAAAAATCAAACATCGCTACATTTCCGATTTCATCATTTCTTGTTGGCAATATTGGTATATAGTATGTTGCCAACACATTCATCAATTTGAATTAAGGGGCATAATAGGGGCATAAAATAGGTAATAGCTGGGCATAATTGCCTACGTGAACATTTTCAAAGCGACCTTAATCTTATAAAGATATCACTATAGAGAACCAAAAATGTTTATATTGTAGTGGGGGATAATTATTTGCATCCCTTAGATATTACAAATGTTAGCTAAATGTTCAACTTTCCGATATGTTGTACGAGGTTTTAACTTCCAAGGAGTAGCTTATCCTTTCGGGAATGGGTTTGCGTGTTTTCTGTCGTAGTGTTATTATTTTCGCTACAATCTCCATAATCTCATGCCCCAATTGTAATTTGGCGCCGCTTCGCGCTATGTTATGGCACTGTTGAACTCTGATTTTCCTTATTTCCGAACTTTTTAATGCTATGTACATTAATTATTTGTTTAATTTATCCAACTTCATACTTTCGGTTTCTTACGTAGGCAAAACTTTACAGCGAAAGCCGTAGCATACTCTCAGGCTGATATTCAACACCATTTTGCTGTTACTTAACAGCAACGTACGAACGTTTTACAGTACTGTCGTCACAGTGACAAGAGAATAATGAAAGAAATTCCATGATATTGCCATATTTCACCATTTGATGGTGAATTTGCGCTCTTTTGTACATAACATATGAGTGTGTACGTGTGTGAGAGAGAAAGGAGCGTGCTTAACATTATTTTCTCGCATTCTGTTTGTATGGTGAGCAGCTAAGACGGCCGCTTGATGCTTCCCATAACAAATGTCAGTTGTTTTGTAAACACCGGTCGTGTTGGTTGGTGAAGAGTGATACGTCACGTTACGCGTCGTCGACGAGTGGTGCTTTTTGTTTTAGCTCTTGTAACGAATGCAGTAGGAAACGTGCGCGTTTCAGCAGCAACAACTACACTACTCCGCCAGCTGAAACGGATGGTATAGTTTCGTGATTAAATGCAACCAAGCGATTCTTGTTATTGTAATCAATACACAAACACACGCGTGTATTGCCGAAATGCAGCAGTTGCTGCTTCGATATTTAAAGAATACGAATGAGAATCGAATGAAATAAAACCTAAATCAAAAAAAAAAAAAAATACAATTTAGCAAATTAATCAAATACAACAATTATATTGAGAAGTAAAGAAATGAAAACAACAACAACAAAATAAAAAAAGAAGTTGATGCGACGCTGAAAATGAAGAAATCATTGCGAAGTTTAAAATATAATCTTAAACAAAGGTAATTCTTACAACAGGAGTTAAATTCCATTTAAGTGGAACTGTGTAGTTATGCAGTCGCATTATTGTGTGCGTGAAGTTGCATTCAAAGTGTTAAGGTGTATGTATACGTGTTTGTTTGCGAGTGAGCGTGCGCTCATTCTATTTTTGTGTGATCTTGAGTAACCGGTTTATCATCGTCGTCGTTAGGAAAAGCTGGACCGCCGCTCCGCCACTGGTTCGATCGTATTCGCTGCAGCTCATTTAAGCCTGTAATGTTTGTATTATGCCAAAGATCACAACTCGTTTAGTGCATACTGGATACAGCTGCCTGTTTTGTTATTAGTGCTGATGTTGTTGCCAATAAACGCCAGTAGATGCTACAGCTACTACGAACGAAAACTTGTTTAGATTTAATTGGCTGTAACGCAAACTATTGTGCAATTTCAATTTCATTATCCAGTAACAAACTAACTCGTTCGGTCTAATTTGGATACGTTTAACCCTTTGTAGGTCGTTTTTGTTTTGCTTTGAGATTACAAAAGTGAACTCATGTGATTTATGATTCATGGCTTTTGCCAGTGTATTTCTTACAGTGAAGTAGTAAATGTTAAAAAATGAAACCGGTTTTTGTCGTTGGGGCTGATTTAGCTTATATATTGCTATTGTTGTACACAGGGGTACCCAATACACCCGCACTAAAGTGCTTGAATTGAAGCCTGAAATTCATCTCATACAAACAAGTTTCGTCTACCAAATTATTGTGTCGCCAATTAGGCGTTCTACCCGCGAACAAAACGATTAAAAGGTTGTCCAATGAGAAAGGTGGTAAAAATAAGTGGAACGAGAAAAGTGTTTTAAAGTATATCGAATATATAAAATAAAAATATTGAAATCGGAATGATAATAAAATGGTGAAAAAACTCGTGTTTTAATAAACGAAATTGTATTATTTGAAAATAACAGTGCAACTCACAATAACGAATAAGAAATTTTAAATTCAGAGAGTAGTAAGCTTTCTATATTCACAGAAATTGTAGCAGATTCGTAGTTTAGTATTATCGAAATCAAGTGTAGTAACCGATAAAATAATCGCGCTTTCGCATCTGTGCGTTGGATTCAATAAGCAAACTACACGTCGGCAGAAAGACTGATTTATTAGAATGCGCCTTTTTCCGTACTAATAAGGCGAACCAAATTACTATCGGATATAAAGATTGTGAGAAAAAAAAACCAAAATATTCATTCGAAGGGATGGCGATATATACCACTTTGTACAAGAAGAGAGTTAGAATCTGAATGAAGAATTTGAGTGTCGAGTATATTTTGACAAAATATATTTCATGACTTTTTTAAGTCGATTGAACTACTACGTGCATCTGGTCGATTGGTTGCTGGGCACAATAGCTGTTACATTAATCCTTGTGAGACTTACTAATATCTGCCGCCGCTCAATATTTTGCCAATTCATGGATGGGAACGGCAAGAGTGACATACTGAATCTTCCGCACAAATTAGACGATTTATCGGAACTAAGTCCTTCCTCTGTCTGTTCCTTACTTGAATGTATTGTTCAAAAATTTGGATCATTTTATTGCTCTATATTGTGTAGCAAAGTTTGCTATTCATCTTTTGGCTCTTTCTTTTCTGGCACGTCCCAATCAAATGGTACAGTTGTCCCATTGATCCATTGATTATTTCATCCAATTCATTGGTTTCTTTGTAATTTCTGAGTCATCATATTACTTTAATGCGAGAAATCTTGGGCAATTTGGGATAAAAGTTCTCACAACACTTCTGACACTTTCATGCATTTCTACAAACACAATAGGTAAAGCAGTGGCCAGAGTGTCGGTAAAAGGATGTTGGGGGAAGTCAGCTCACCTGGATTTTGATTTTTGTGTGCACTTTGATGTGTAAAATTGTTGGTATATAATTGTTAGTTGTTTAGCTCGGATGCAAGGATATTAAAATGTGTTTCCGTTTATTACGCATTTACAATGTTGAAGAGGACCAGTAAAAGTTCTTGCTTTTTAGTACACGTATAGCATAATATAATCTCAAAGCATGGGGATTGTTATTGAATTTAGTAAAATGAAGATTAAGCAAAGGACATTCATATGATTCAACTTGTTTATGCATTGTAGATATCAGGCTTCCAACGTTGGAATATATGACTGAATTATAAAACCCCCCATACTCTGACATTTTATTGAAATCTGCCTACTGGTAGAGAATTCATGCCTCTAAAGGCCTTCTATAGGACTTGCTATTAAAGACTGTGGCAGTTTCTGTGACCTTGCATCTCTCTCCCCCACTCTGGATAAAATGACTTGAGAATGTCATCCTGAAATTAAATAAAATCCTGGTGAACATTATATTGTATCAATCTCGTTAGCATGCCTACTTTTTAAAGTTACATTGTTGTTATTGGAACTTGAAGTCATGATCGACAGATCGTTACTCGCAAATAGTAGTGTGTTACGGGTCCCATTCCACGCTGCCTTTTATTACAATGCTTTCTCGATGTAGCGGGTATGAAAGGTTTTACAACTGATGTTGGAATTTTTTTTATTTAGCAGAAAGAATGGCAGGGTTAGGATTTAAGACCATAATACTACTGGCAGATTTCCACTACGAACGGTAAAGGCCTATTTGAATTATCGCTTAAGCCAGCCACTCAACGGTACTTACAGTTTAAGGACGACTCCGAACGTCGGTTCGAGGAACCTTAACTAGACTTGTCCATTACTCCGAAGTGCTCGAAGTGTTTGTCAGACACATTGAGGTCCCCACCGTTCAAACATCAATAGGTAGTTGTACCGGGATATGCATGATAGTCACATATTCTAACCATCATGCAACAGCTGGTCACAAAATACATAAAGTATCATAACCCCAACATCCTTTTTTATTTCAAATGATATATCATTTGAAATAACTGCATCAAAATCACCCTATCGTTGAGAATACAAAAATCGATATGGTTTCTAATCCTATTTCTAATTTACGTTGAATTTTTATTTATGTTTTGTAGTTGACAGTAAGGCAAGTTTATGTGTACCTGTTAAATTAGAAGTTGAGACAGTGCTCGTCATCAAGGATAAATGCAAATCAAAAATGTATCTTAAAACGGATAACTTTTACATATCTTAAATTGTATTTAAAAAACTTTAATTACTGAAATATAACATAAATGAACGCATTTTGGGAAATTTATTCGGAGTATATCCTTAAGTGACACCGTTTGGATTAAATTTATCCTTGATACAATAAATGATTATTGCTACAACCTTTCAATCATGGATGATTTCACATATGTGGTACGAAAACATCAACTATTTTTCTAGATATTTTACAAATGCTTCCTATATTACCTATAGAAACCGAAGCTGTTTACAACTGACAATATCATTCAAATCAGTGATAAATAATTACAGAATTTGCATCTGTTGCACTGTATTGTAAAAACCAATTAAATGTTCCCCAGCGTAAATTAATACAAATAATCATAACATTACTCTTTGTGCATCAAAAAAATATTCAATTAAAATAATTATGCTTCAAAAATTTGTATTATGAACGTCAGTGTCAAGTAACGGAAGTGGGTTTAAAACATGATTATTTACTTCAAAACAAAAATGATATAACGGATTATCCATTTTTCGGTTTCAAAAGTAAAGTCGAATAAAACAAACATAAAGCTATGATTTCGATGAAACTTTTTTCACTTTTCAATACTGGGATCTTACCATTATGTACGATACACAATGTCATTTAAATGAGCGCCTCTGGATTGATTGTAGCAGTGGATCCTTTTGAGGTAGTTTTCGACCACTTTTTCGCACATGTCAGTCGGTATCTCGGCGATAACTTGGCGAGTGCTGTTTTTCAAATGTTCCAACGTTTGAGGATCATCCGCGTAAACTCGGTCTTTGGCGTAGCCCCACAAAAAAGTCTAACGTCGTCAAATCTCATGATCTTTATGGCTAATTGACGTCGCCAAAACGTGAGATTACACTTTCTGGAAACTTCTAATGCAACAAAGCCAAAATCGGTCGTGTTGTATGGCTCGTGGCATCGTTGAAACCGCATGTCATCCAGTTTATAATCTTCAATTGCAGGGCAAAAAAAGTCGGATATCTACGGCCATAGCGCTCTGAATTGACGATAACGGTACCTCCATCAATACTTCCAGACCATAATTCGCCCCATATGTGCGAAATGAGCTTCGTCGCTGAAGAAAATTGAATGGTCAGACGCTAATAATATAGCTTTAATTGTTTCGTGAGTTCGACTCTATATGGATGAAGGTGCATCTCCGGTCGTTAAATGATCCATATTCGTAAATGCCGTGCCTTTCAAGAAATACTTAACAGCTGACGGACTTCCTAGATCGGCTGTTTTGAAGCGACTAAATGGGTAACCCATTATATAGAATAATGTATATACTGAATGCAAGCTAATATTGTGTAATATCGAAAATTGCTGAGGTTTGGAATAATATTTTCTAATCTACAGGTTTACCGGAAATATTTCATCCGCTTGCACTTCTTTGTGATCGATTGCAATAATAATTCATTTTATAACGACTGAAACTAAATGCTTAACAAAAGTGTGAACATTTGATTGCTACTCTATTTGTTAAGCCAGAAAGGAGACAGCATCAGGGTTTCAGTAAAAAATAAACAAAATGATATCAGTAGAAAAAAACTGTAAAATCATTAAAACCGTCCGAAAAATTCGCGAACGTTTAAAAATATTGTTGATCAAACACTTTGGGCGAAATATGTTAAAACAACTATTTGTGTTTTTATAACATCGTTTATAACATCGTTCTATGACCTGTCTGCCTTTCGGATTATTATTATTATCGTTTTGTTAATTGAAAACAAAGTTTTATAAACAATAAAACTATACTAAAAACTTAAAATATATAGCAGCGGTTAAATTAGCGGTGGACATTATTACGAAGACTCAAAATCTATGTCTGTATAAATGTTTATCTCAAATTCAAATTTATTTCTTTTATGTGTTTCTACATTATCAGCCAGCTAGATTATAAATACATATTGTTAGCGCACGAAAATCAACTAAATATTTTACAGGATGGACAATACCTCAAATCTTAATATTTCCTTTCTGAGTCATGTGTTAATTCGACATTGACAGCAGTTTCCTGCTCGAAATATTCACGAGAACATAGGATTATATGTATGTTTGGTCAGCATTCGGATACATCGAAAACTTATTTTCGATATTACTCAGTTTAGAATGAGTATTTGAGATCTGAGAAGTACAGAGAATATCATTATGGCCAGCTCCAAGTTACTTGAAAGAAGTTGGACGCCAATAACACCCATTAAAAAATATTTATTTTTGTTTATTTTA
>JAHXMU010000251.1:3337089-3375153 GCA_019455685.1 Philornis downsi
TTATCACTGGACCTTGTCGAAATATGAGCGTAATTGACTTTCATTAAATGGAATTATTAGCAGTTGGTGGGTGCGGAGGGGGAAAAGAAACTCAGAGTGGTCTTCGCTCAATTATAAGTGAGCATTTTGAATACTTTGGAATTATTTGAAATTATATCCATTAACTCAATTTGGCTTATATATAAAGACTGGACGACAATAAATAAAATAAAAATAAAATAGAATTTGGGGAAAATATTAACCATAAAGAAAAAAGCTGTGTTTTAAAGAACGATTTTTTGAAAATTCTGTTTTGTATTAAAAGGTAAGTGGGGAGGAGCCAAATGTCTGCCCGTTCACAAGTTTGGTACGAAACAGCATGGATTGCATTCTACAGTTTTGTGGGCGATGTAGTAGTTCGTCGTACGTGTGGAAATGGTTAAAACGTCCTGTATGCGGACATAATATGTTAGGACAACTAGTTTTTTAGTCACGAAAAATCCACTAAAATTTATTTTTAGTGCGTTTCGACAAATCGCGACAATAATTATAGCAACACTATGAACGAGTTTCATCGTATTTTGCTTTTAATTAGGAAATAAATGGCAAATAGTTTGTAAAATGTTGAAATTACCTTTATGGGCAGGTATATTTTTACTGCACCAATTTTTCAATATGTGGTTCATAGATGTCGATTCCTTATTCGTTCTTCAAATTTTGAATATGCTGTTATGGATGCCCTCCACATCCTTTTCTATGGGAGAAGCAAAAGCGTTATTAAAATTATGTATTAAATGTCTGTGTTCGGTTTTGAAGGAAGGGGTGAGGCAACAAAGTATCACCAAGAAGCAAGTACAGAGTACAGTAATCAACATTTTTTTCTATTGGATTGGTTTATAAAGCTTGGCAGAATTTGACAGATTCTACCGATTAACCACGTTTCTTCTAGCATCTTCCATACAAATGGCCGATTTGTCCCACGTATTCTTAGACTAACGTCTTTTATGTAGTTGCACTAAATTTGGCTAAATTTGGTAAACGGGTAGCGTAAGTCAAGATGGAGACAGAGCACCTTTACACGCCCCTTCTGATACTTCCCATATAAATTGGTCGATTTTCCTGCAGCACAGTAAATATTCTTTCTTTGTAATAGTGTATAATTACCTATAAAACTTTGAAAAATTGATCTGCTAACAGGGTCTCTTCTGATACTTAATTAGCATACAAATGACTGGTTTAACCTAAATATTTTAGCCGACATATCTTTCCAGTTGAGTACAAACAATAATAACGGGCGGCGTTAACACAACCCTTCTGGTACTTCCTATACAAATTGGGCGACTTATCGAAATTGAAATTTTCCGATGTAATCTGTAATTCATGGACTCTGGGTATTTGCATTTTTGTCAATTGTATTGGGTTATGATCCTTGGCCAAATTCGAAAACAATTTACCAGATGCCACGCTCTCTTCAGTAGTTCCTATACAAATTCCCTAGATTCATATCTACCATATATTTACACTAAATTCGCTTAAATGCACTTCAATATTATAATTTTTGATTTCAAGGCGGATGACTATAAAATTACACATTTGCGTTTTCTGTTAAGAATCTAGCGATTTATCTTGCTCTTCCTGCTTTTGCAACAGAGAACATCGGCTGAAAGCATTTGCCTTAGTTTGACAATATTCGTTTTGTCGATTCCGTTCCGATAATTTTAATGTCTACGATAAACCACATTCTGGACGGATAATTATTAAATGTCGATGTTTAGTGGAAATCGACAAGTCCGACCGTCATGTAAGCACTGAAAAGCACAAAACCGTCTGCAATCACTTGAATAAGGCTGGATGCAAACAGAAGTTTAGGTCCATTGCAAGAATTTTTAATTACGAATTACTGCGGAATCGTAACAAAACCGATCCATTTTTGAAACAGATGGTGAAAGGTAATGAAAAGTGGGTCAATTACGACAACACCAAGCGAAAACTGTAGTGGTCTGATCATGGTGAGCCGGCACAACCGGGGTTCAATTGTGAGGAAGGGTTTGTTATGCGTTTGGTCGGCGCATATCGATAGTGACTCGACAGAAGCTCCGACAGCATACTTGGTTGGTTCTTATGCATCCATCTTGAAATATAATTCAAAATGAGAGCAAATTGTGGAACAAAACAGTGCATATTTGACCAAAATCCTTTCATTCTAGCTATACTAAGTGAAGCCTTCAATGTCATGCAAAAATATTAGATTTCTTTTTACTATAATCTACTATATTTATTATATGTATACCTTTTCCACGCTTGATTGAGTTTCGAAGAAATATATTGCAATAATGGTTATCATGTTATGTTAATTTTTTTTGTTTTATTGATATGAAATAAGTAAGGCAAATTTTTCATAAATTACTTATTATCAAATGTGGTTTGTGGTTTTTAATTATTTCTAAAATAAATTTTGCATTTATTATATAATTGGCTTCAACCATATTTGCATTGCGTTTAGTGTGAAATATGTAGCACATATTTGATTAGATTGTATGTTCTTTCAGCAACTCTTAATCGCATATGGTCATGTAGGCTAGCCAAACAGAAGGGAGCTACAGTTTTCAGCCCACGCCTTTGTTTCTCTTGCTGTCACATTAAAATTAATTAATTGACGACACACGAATATGTATCACAAAGTGACAGAACTGTCACCACTAATTCTAATAAACAAATTAAATATCAATCTAGCAACATTTCAGAACTATTTTATCGTTTTGTAAACTATTTTGTCTTAAAGTGTTGTACTTTATGTGTTCGTTGTTGGAAAATAATTAAGAACGTATCTAGGTAAATCTCATAAATCGGACCAGATGTGGCATAAACTGAGTGAGCGAGCTCTGTTTTGGATATTTATACCGTGAGCATTATGCCACAAATATACGAGTATCTACGCACATTTTACCATCAACTCGAAATGTTGATCGTTTCGGGCGACTCACGCTTGTACGCGTTCACAAATACCGTCGATAACGGCAATAGATTAAGATATTTATTTGTCTTTTGATCTCCTCTCTAACTTGGAGGGAAGGTTTTCGACGTCATATTTGATATTTGACGATGGTTTTGGTGCGCGGCAACCGACTAAAAATGTCGCATCATAATGAGGACTTACTAAATCGCTTTCTGTTTACTGCACTAATCTTTGACAAAATCTTAGACAGTCCATTAATAAATATTCCTTTTATTTATAGCTGTAGTCTCATTTTTGTATTTATTTTTTGGTCTTGTCTCGCCCCATCGGAATAATCTTCATTACATGGCAAAATAACGTAGACACGTCCCTCCCTTTGGTTAGAGGATGCAAATGTGAAGATTTTTATATGAGTTTGATTAAAGAGATCTTAGGAGGGAGGACAGAAGACAAAATAAACCAAACGAAGCAAATAGGAAATATTTGAGAAACAACTTTGAAATATTTAAAATCTGTTTACGACGAGTAAAAAGCCAAAACCATCGGAACACAACCGACGACATAAGAGAATAATCCATCAATGTCAATGTTTAATATTAATAGACTGGAAATGTTGTTTTTATTATTGCCTGTTACGGAGATGGAGAGAATTTACGACAATTTTAATTCAAAATAAATAAATAAAAGGGAAAAGAAGGGGAACCGGGGGATACCCAAATATGCAGATTGACTCTAGGGCTGCTATAACCAGGAAGAAACCAAAGGGACACCCATCAACATTTTCGGGAGTCCAATAACACTTATGCTATGCTACACTTCTTTACACGAACTTAAGCACATATGTTCACTCATACCTTTAATATAATATTTAAAACGCAGATGACGTGACTATGGATAATTTAATAATCCCAGTATCTTGGGGTGGGATAAAGTCTTTTTTACACATTCCATATGTTTAAGAATGTGCTCTTGAAGAATGGAGAATTTACTTACGTGGCATTATTTTGGCTTCTATATGGGGAAACATATCTTCCAGAATTTTGTAACGCTCAAGTTTCAAAAAATGATCACATACCACGCCACTTACGGCCAAACAGTACAGTAATTTCCGCTAGATGAACTGAGTAACATATACGAGGATGGTCCCACAACTAAACGACCTGCCGTATGTCTATACGGTGCTAGTAGTTTGAAATAATTAATTTGGTGAAAAGTAGCAGACTTATAAATCATATGTTGTAAGCTTTAAGGTGTAACATTTTTATTTGAGCCATTAAAAGTAAGCGATCTCGGTGAATTTGTCTCAGTCACACCAATATTAAAGCCTCTGGGATAGTCTGTTCCTTCGCAGATCGCAGTTAATTAAAATCTAAATAAAAATACACATTTGTTTAGCTCAAAATTTTGATTCTGCTCGCGTCAAAAATGTCACTTGGCATTTTCTCGTTCTTGTTTAACTTTGACTTACTGTGACATCATCAAAAAAACAAGCTAATGCTATCAGTTTTAATTTATTAACTATTTTCATTTAAAGACTCAAAGCAAAATACCCCTTTCGTTTGCTATTAACTTTACGCAGTTACTGCGGGCTTAGCACACCGTAGGGGTTATAAACTTTGTCCATTTCTCCTCATAGTTATCTTTCAAAAGAGCTCTTTTGCCTGTTAAAATGAACAAAATTTCTCTTTGAAGACCAACCACAATTGAGCAAATATAACCGACAAGCTATCCTTACTATTTACTTTTGTTATTTGCATAAATGTACATTTACTGAGGCTACGTACGTAGCTTCATTATCGGCAATCTTTCGATTAAATATTTACTCACAGGGAGGTGACTAAACCCTGGGCGGAATGTAATCTGAGCTCGAAGAGTGTTCAAGGTGTTGTTGCAGCGGCCTCGTCTACTACTTAAAGATAAAAAGCAACATGTTGTCGTTGTCGTTATCGGTTGTGAGCTTTAGCCACCAATTCTTTTGGAATGCGATATAGATTCACTTTATTTTCTCCCAGATCGTCGAACGTTCATGCAGTTTCACTGAAAAACGCTAAAACGAATTCTACTCAACGGTCTTTAAATGAGACCACTTTTATCGGTTATTCTGTGTTGCACAAACGTACGTACGAGTACAGTGCTCGTATTGTAGGTAGCCATCTCCCTCCAGGCTAAATTCCGCCTCCGGTCGGATATATGTCTTTGATTTAATCCACAATAATCATTTGAATAGTAATAAAGAGGTCTTTGTTGATAAGGAGGCATAGAACGAAATAATAAACTGACGAGATGTCATGAATGCCTAAGCATTGAACATAATATAAATTTGAAGCAACCACATCATTATTAATAAGCCACAATGTTGCCAACTACACCTTTTCCATTTGAAATTGAAAATTCTCCAAACAATGTTGGTAAAAGATTCAGTATACTTGAGAATTTTGATTTAATATTGAGAAAAAAATTAACTGAAAATCAGAAGTTTCACTTGATGTTGGGAAATGATCAATTCTAATATGAGGTGTATGCAAGTTTTATAAGTATGACGAAAACTATGGCTTTGGGAGGAATTATATTTCGGGCTTGGTCAATCCAATTGTTTGAAAGCTATATCGGAAAATAGAATGATTTTTGATTCAATCGATATATATGTGCTAACGGACGGATAAGTGGACATCCGACAGGCAGATGGACGTCGCTTAATCGATACTACTTTGGTCGTTACAAATTTTGTTGATGTTACCAGTATGTCTCATAGTGATTTCACTCATCCGGTGATAGTGATCTCATTGCTTAAGTTATCTGTGAAGTCGAAAAGGAAAATTCGATTTCCCCTTTGTCGATGTCCGTCTGTCTGCCTGGTTGGGTAGCTGCCTAGGTTTCTGCTCCTTCGTTTACCGCTGTAAAATATTGGGTAGCAGAGTTTAAACGAGGCCGTACGAGCTGTCAAGACGGACACCATAGTGGTCGACGAAATGATGTGTCTGTCGTGACACGGTTAAGAAAATTAACAGAATGGTATTGGATGATCATCGGCTGAAGCTGCGTAGGTTAGCCAAAATGATAGGCATTTCAAGGGTTATACGATACGTCGTATATTGACCGAAGTTTTGGAGATGAGAAAGCTTTGCGCATGATGGGTGCCACCCTCACTTTCAATAGAGCAGTAACAGCGTTGTGAAGATGTTTCAGTACAGTGTTTGGCGATGCATCACCGCAATAAAGCGGAATTTTTGCATCGATTTATAATCATGGATGTCTTTTCTTTAAAAAGATAAGACAGTTCATACTATAAAAAATAATTGAAGTTATTGAATATCGCTCGAAAAAGTGTATCGAGCAAAAGGAGATTAATTGAATAATAAAGAAAATTTTTTCCAACCTTCTTTATGTTTTCCTTGTTAGGTCGTAAATCTTTATGTCACAGCCTAATATTATATAGATCGCAGCCAACAATTGTAAATGTGCTATATTGAACAGCCACTTAAGTATTCCGAAGTTCAATATTAGGTATATATGTATGTATATATACATATATATAGCGAATCCGGCGAACTTCGTTCCGTCTAACAGTCAATGAATGACCATAGTTATGATTTTAAAATTACTACTAAATTAATAAATTCAATATTTTACTATATTAGTAATAAAATATATAGGAATTCGTGGGTTGCAATCTTCGTTACAGCACCCCCAGTTTAGTTATCACCAAACGCGTTCCTTTACATGGTTGTGGTCGATTAAGGTTTCAAAGCACGATTACTACCGAGCCAATCTTTAGTCGTAAATTGTGCGGTGATAAGCCAGGCACATCCAAGGAGTTTGCAAGTTCAATAGGATAGTTGGTGGCTTCCTCTTCGTTTGTTATACAGTCGATAGATTTGAATAAATGATGTGTACCATTGATTTTATTCTGAATTACGAAGTTTAAGTCATCCACATCGTTATTCTTAGCTGCCAAAATTGCTCGCTCACTCAACCATCCATTCGTTATTTTTGTTATTTGGGAATACTTTGTTGATCAGTTCGTCTTTCGATTGGACAAAATTACAGACAGGAAATGAGATCAATCTATTCGATTCGTTGACAAGAACCCGACCATTACCGGTAGTCAGCAATTGGCCAGAGATGTTTACAGCAGATGTATCATTCAGCAATGCAACTCTCATGTTTGTTGTCAGCTGAAGTTTCTTCACATAGCGCCATAAATTGGATGATTTGAGGCAAGCGTTTATTTCATCCGCAACAGTTGATCTGGAAATTACAAACAGTGTTTGGTGGAAATCGCCAGATAGCAAAATCATTGCGCCTCCAAAATATCTCGCGATTATGCGCCATTTTGCAATCGTCCCAGATGATTCTACTAAAAATTTGGACATTGCGGAGTGTTTTGCAATATTAGATGTTGATTGTTAAATAGTTTGAAAATGTAACGTGCGGCATCCTTCTAATAATGCTGCTGCCATTCCAGAAGAAGCAAATGCAGCCGCAATGTTGGATCTCGCACGAACCGTGGCTTAAATTACTTACATAATTAATGTCTTACCAGTTCCACCAGGGGCATCCAGGAAAAATAAACCACCATTTCCATCAACTGCTTTCATTAATGTAACATAGATTTCCTTCTGTTTCACTTCTACCGTGACCTTTTTTTTTTTGTTTTTATTGATGAGTATCATATTTTAATACTTATTATCCTATTCCCGATGAAGACAAATCCAAAAACACAAAAATCGTAAAACTCGGTCCAGCCGTTCTTGAGTTATAAATGGTGTAACTAACACGGCTTTCTTTTATACATATAGATTATGATTTTGATTCTTACATCCGAAACGAAATTAGAATCAATTCTGATTCTGTTAATAAAATCTGAAATTCGAAATTTTTCAATTCATAACAACAGACAACATTTATGAAAATTTCTGAGAGCCTGGTATGGTAAACTCAGAAAATAAATTATTTATTTTTTTTACCTTTTCGCTGTTTGGCGCCAGGCCTTTTCCTCTGCCAAGAAATCAAACTACGTATGGTTTCAGTTCTGATTTGTACTATGAAACGAAGCTGCATAAAATTATATTTTGTTCCAGGTTCTCTAATCAAAATATCTGTTTCATTATATGTATTTCGATAGACAGGCAGAATCATTTGTAATTGTAATAGAATTTGTAATTTCGTTGCAGTTAAAAAACGAAAGGATGTGTGAAGTGAGTTGTTGTTTCGACTATAAATCAGAAACAAAATTCTTATTTACTTTAAATAAGTAAAACGAAGCGAAACTAAACTTCCGTGAAGGTTCCTGCTTTCAAGCGACTGCACAGAAATTAGTCAAGTTGGATACTCTTTGAGTGTTTGCCAAAAGAGGATCTCAGAATGAATACGGAGGGCATTGCTACGCCTCTTCTGCTATCATCCTCTGTAATTTCTAATTAGTAGGCTGCAGTAATCTAAATGCTTATTTTGCTTATTTTTTATTTTTATTTTTTTCAAAGCCTGAGTCATCACCAAAGATTTTGATATAAGGGTGCACAACTTTAGTGGAAGATTTAGCTAAAAGCCGTATTTTGTTTGGATATAAATGCCATGTCTGTGGGAAGAGTACCTAACGAATTGTGTTAAAATGACCCAACATCATAAGTTATGTTAACTGGTACAAAATACTATGTTTTGCAAATTGCCGTAATTGCACGTCAGGTAACGGAAAGGCCTACGAATACCATAACCCAAAAAACGACTTGGGAAAACTTTATCAAATATTTCAGTTGGACCCGAACAGATTTAGTCAATGCCAGCAGACAGCCAGAAGGACTTGGTTGAATCGTCTTAAGTATTCCGATATGAATTTTCTCGTTCGTATTAAATGATATAAACTCCGATCCCTGCTAGTGAGGGTACAATGGAACTTTATTTAAGCTAATAACGATAATAACGATAACGATACCGATTGAAATAAATAACTTTTTGGGACAACATATACGACACATCCAATATCAAACATTTTTAATTAAAAAAAAGAAAACGCAATATCTCTTAAATTTAGATTCGTTCTGTCTTTCAGAAACATGTATGTATGTATATATGTGCTATTACCGAAAAAATATTCAACAATTTGGCTGATTCGATTATTTGTTTGTTACAGCTTGACGACACTTTGGTTCAAGTCCATGTTATTCACCTTTTATTTGCCATTGGAGACATTTGGTTTTCTCGAATAAACGTGAGCGAGTCGTAATCCTATATTATGCCCCTTTATGTTCGCATCGCAACTAATATCTTGTTTTGTATCAAATTTGAGATTTATTTCTTGATTGATCAACAATCAACCTTGTCGTTGTAATTGTGTTGTAGTCCACTTTTTACCTTTTGGGAATCACTATATTTTCCTCATATGCAAAATAAAATTTATGATTTGCAAATCATATCTTCGCCGTATCTCACACCTGAAATGCAAAATTTGATTGATTACTACGATTGATTTTCACTTTTCGATTTTTCGTTTCGAATTTAATGTCCTCTTCTTCACTACCTGAAGTTCCAATTAAACGTACTCAGCGGTGATTTTTGTTTGGAAATGACACAACAACGACAACATATTTAAAGAAAAAAAAAACTTCTTTCAAATATTCTTGCTTGTATTGGAAACGAATTAAGAGCACCCCCGAATAGTCGAGTACTTTCGAAAGTTATCAGAGCTTTATGCTGTTTTATTTAATTTCCACTTCAATTTACAGCTCTCGATATTAAGTTGGCGGCACACTCACTCACACGTTTGCACGGCAACATTCACACAAATGTACATCGGCAGCTAAATGACTGCACAACAACGGCAACAAGAGCTCTTCCAGGTAAATTGATAAAATATCGAACGTTGTTAGATTGCCATCCCGTTCCCCATGTTGTTCCAGCTCCTAAAAAAAGTCGTTCGGTTAAAATTGCTGTTATCATTTTTCCGTTACCGAAATGTCTGACATTACGGCGGATCGTCACAGAAGTGAGCTCAATGTAAATATGTATGACAATGGTGTACGAGTACCTACCAACAACAGCAAAACAGGTAACATCATCATCATTATCTTAGTCGTCATCAGCATTATCAAGTAATCGGGCAACTCTCCCTGTCACCCATCGAGAATTGTAGAATTTTTGTGTATTGATTCTGATATTATTATCAGTTACAACAACGCGACAACAACAACAATAAGAAAAGTAGCTTTAACTGCGTGCAACAACATCACTGAAGCTAACAGAAACATATTGTCTCCATCACCGTATCGTTATATCCTCCACCACCCGGTCGTATGTGGTGAAACAGAAAAGGTAGGCGAAGAGGAGGCTGCTCAGGTGGAAGTAAAGAATAGGATGTGGAAGTCATCCGAGTAATGCGGCATTCGTCCTTCAGTTTCACTAGTCTTTGTTAAAATGAAATTGGAAAATGTTTATGACTTTGCGAGCAATCACAAGGAGTTTTCTAGTGAGGAGGACGGACGGACACCTCTCCAAGTTTGCCGCACTTAGTTTATGTTATTTTTGGCGTTGCGTATCAAATTCGGCATTTCTTTGAAATTGTTCGCATTTAGAAGCAAACATTCACATTCTTGCATATACACGCACATTGTAACAATTTGGCGTTGAAGATTTTCGAAATTCACGTTTGATGTAATGTGCCATTGCTCACACATCCACACACACACGCTCATGCCCGCACGCACAAGCGCTTACTTATTTATCACTTGTTCACGTTGCCTTCGTCATTGTGATTGTTATGCTCTGTCGTCGTTATTTGACGCAATAGCGTGTAAAATTGTCACAATTTCCATGTTTCTTCGTACGTTCATTTGTGTGTGTGTGTGTGTGTGAGAAAGAGCTCCTTTGCCCGTAGTTGATATTTGAAGTGCATCCATCGCTCCTTCCAAATTTATTTTATGATTGTTCTTTACTTTTATGTGTTGTCGAAAAAGGTTTTCTTTTCTTTGTCTCTTTGTTTCTATCAACACTGTCTAAACTTGTGATATGCAATATTCCAATAGTTATTTTTGTTGTATGTACGAGTATGTCTTAAGACGCGTTTACATCGTGTGTATCCCACATTTGAAAACACAGTGAAATACGTTTAAGTCGAATGAGCGTTTATAAATTAAAGGAAACGAACTGTTGTCGCATGTTGTTACAGAGAGGTCATTACAATCAATACGAATGCAGACAATTTTTAGACTAATCCTCTGTTGTTTCCCTTAAACAGAGGTCAACCACATTTTCACTAACTCGATGGTGTATCTGACACAGTGGTTAATATATCGTTAATAATGAAAATAAATAACAATAGCAACAAGGTTGCCACATCGTATAGAGTACAACTCAATAAACTAACTACCTTTCAAACATAATTTTACGAGTATATTATTGGCATGTTCTCCCGATACGTGTACTTACAAAAATTACGATTTTGCTCTAATAATACAAAATATAACTTCACCCGAAGGAAAGAATGTGGCACCCAGAGAGAGAGAGAGAGAGAGGTGTCTAAGATACGAAGAGTCTTTTGATCGATCAAATGGTGTTCATGGCTTGTTAAATCTATTGACAGACATCTGTCTGTGTGTCAGGCTGGCTGGTAAAGACGGTAACTGCCGTAAATGTTTATGAAACTTCTTAAAACTTGGCACAGGCTAATATTTTGCCAGATCAATGCCTATGTCGGTAAGCAGATCCTAGGCCATTATCGGTCATTCCTTTCGGCTACATACCATACAGAACGACAGGTTTTTCGGAATTCGATTTTCCCCGTGGCGCCCAATACGTAGACTACAGCGACTTGTATTTTTGGTTTGATCTATAATTCTTAATAAAATCGGAAAAAGTCGATGGTCTAACCATGCCCCTTCTGGCACCTCCCATAGAAATAACCGATTTAACACGTTCGTATCTTCTTCCGGTTTCGTTAAATTCATTCGAATTTGGTGAACATTGAAGGTTAGACATGAAAAAGGACCGCATTGTCATACTCCTTATGGTACATCTCATACAGATTGTCCGATTTTGGAAATTAAATTTTTTCTCTGTAGCTTTTAATACGTAGACTGCAGCGACCTTGTTTTTTGTCCATTATTTTTCTATATAATTCCTGGTAAAATTTAAAATTTCTGATACCTTCCATATATATAGCTGACTGACGTAATCCATATGTTCTTTGGTTCTATACAATTACAATAAATTCAGCCAAATGGTCAGTTAACGGTGTGCTAAGGCTAAGGCAATGAAAATGAGTCATATTGGCACGTCTCTTCTGGTATTTTCAATAAAAGTTGGTCAGCTTTCGCGATTTTCCTCTTGTGATTACTAACTCGTAGACTGCCATACCATTGCTTACTAGTTCAGGAAAATTCAAGAAAAATCACCATCACTGTATAAAAAACCCGTACTAAATTTGGTTTGAAAATATACTCAAAATAAATATACCAAATCTACTCAATACCTTGCACCATATGGAGATCAAAACGAACACAAATTGATTAAAATTGATGTCCATATGGCGCCAAGTACATCCTTACCCAAACTAAGTGAGAAAATTATTCGAGGAAGTTTGGGAACTTATTTGAAGTACGTACTATTTTCACGCGTACTCAAGTCGAGTAAAATTTAGTCAATTTCACTTACTCGTTTCAAGTACAATTTACTAGTACTAGTAGATTTGGTATACTGATTTTGAGTGCGATTTCAACTCAAATTTAGTACTGGACTTTTTTGAGTGTGATGTTCATCACATGCCTGAAATCTGTCAAACAAATGGCCGAATTAACCCATATACTCTTTTAAGAAGTTGCACTGAGTACAGTTAAATTTTGCAAGCAAGAATCATTTTTTATTGAACTCAATTCAGCTAATGAAAATGGTCTGCAATACAAATTACAAATTAGGCTTCCTAATAATTTCAAAGCGGAACGCAGCAAATTATAATAATTAAGCTCAGTAAGTTATAATTTCGTATATTTTATTGTGCTTTAATTCAGATCGTTTGTTAATAACAATCTGTCTGGCAGTCCGTACACGTTTACATCAATGTAAAAGACGCTGGGAGAAGGCGCGTGTAAGTCAGTTCCCTTGACTGAAATTTCCGTAATGTTTTTGCAGCACTTTGATTTAAATATAAGAATATATTTTATTGCAAGATATATATGTATATGTATAATATGATCCCATACATTCACACACTGTGTTTTTCTAAGTTTTCGCTTGTATATTTTCCAGATTTTTTATGAACAGCTGTCGCCGATTGCGCATAAGATTTAAATCATTAGAATTAATCGCCTGATAATTTGTTCGCTAATCTTGAAGGTTTGAGTTATGCAAAGGGGGAAACATATTTGCTTGTGACAAAAGCCAGCTTTGAATTAAGTAATTTTATAATTTGAATGACAAAACATTTTTCTTAGAGCTTCAGCATTTGTAGATCAACGTTTGTGTTTCCAATCTACACAGTTTGAATAATTCCAGCATGTTTGTATAAAAACGTAAAGTAGTCGTTGTACCAGCTGTTATGAGCAGGCATGTTTTAATTAATTATGAAAAGTTGCAAATGCAACTTTTATGAAAGTTGCAAATATTCAATATATATATATATATATATATAATATTCATATATATAAGAATATGTTCGTTAAAATACCGAAAGTTTTATTTTACAAGAAATAGTCGGCTGACTACTGTTTTTGTTTAAAAATTCAACAAAATTTAATTAAAGGGTTTGGCAAATAGTAAAATAAAATACTGGAGTAAGACACGGGTATCAACTGAAAATCGTTAATACTGTACTCTCAAAAAACAAAAAAAAATCCGATACTTACTGTACATAAACAATCAGTAAGATATACATTTTTTAATTAATATCACAAAATATTTTTTTTAACTTGAAATAAAATGAATTAAATGAAATTGCGTAAGGACAATTATTTATTAACACTGCATCCTAGAAATGATTTCCTACCTGGAACTAAGGTGCACAGAACTTCGACCCCATACAACGACTGGACAAAAATTAGGAGTGGTTGCAGATAAATGAACTTTTAAATGTCTTTTTGTACCTCCTATGTAGCACGAGTTAATACGCCTACACTCTCCACAGATTAAAAAATTTGAAAGGGACCGAAGTACGCATTCGACCGACAAACCGATCTAATCCATATATTCTTGGTTTCATACCTATCAAGCAGTTATATTGAATTTAATTAAACTTGGCATGTTGCCTCTGGTTAATTAATTTTGAAAACTTTATCCTGCAACTGCATCACATGCCTTCTGGTACCCCTCATATTAACTGACCGATTTACCCAAATTTAATTTCCTCCTGCAATCCCAAATCCGCAAAATTGAATAATAATTGCAAATTGTATTGCATTATAATGCTTGGCAACAGTGGAATTAAAACTGTCAAATCGTTTGTCTATTAGCTTGCATAATCAGTAATTAATATTGCCTCTGGACCTATAAAAGCTGGAATTACCAGTTATATATTCGCGTGCTTAAACTGATATCGCTTTGACTGTTGTAGTTTTTAAGTTTAAATGTCAAATTAATGGTTATGGTGTCATTAGCATTCATGATTCTCAAACAAGTGTATTGGCACGTATATCGAATAACCATTCGGCAAAGCTTGCCAAATTTTGACCATAATATTCAAATTAAAAATGCTCAGATATTATTATACCCTAATTCGCGTCAACATTATTTAAATCTTAATCCGAATGTTGAACAAAAAATACATTTAAATTTGTAAATAACAGATGGATAAATAAATGAGCATCGTTTATACATTAATTCGGCTCTCGATTATGCTGGATGCCCAACTGCTTATCTACACTTAGCGAGTGACAGCAGTCACCGCTTTGCAGGTCTACGATAATAGTGCTCCTGCGCCTAAAATCATCTCCCATGTGTCCCCATTATTATCAAAATATTCTACCTAAGATCGTGCGTGAGCAACGTTAATTGCGGCAACAGCAACAATTCGAAAAACGTTTAGATAAATGAAATAAATTAGACGATAAAACAACGACAGCACTTACAAATAAATAGAAAGATGGCAAAGTGAAGCAAAAAATATCGCCCGATAAGGAACCATTTATTTCATACTTAAGCTACCTGAATTTGAAAAAGGGACTTCTGCGTTTATTACTAGCGGAAGTGTGATTTTTGCTAAGAAATAAATTATATGGAATCGACAGAGAAATGGAGAAATAGAGAGTGAGAGAGAAAAATATATATATACATACATATATAGAGAGAGAGGGAGCGAGCTAGCCTGGGAACTGTAGTTCACCCCTCAAAAACAGACAAAGAAAAACTTTCCCCAATTATTGTAATGAAATTACATGGAAAATAAAACGTATGAGAAATGTACGGAATTTTCATTGTGATGGCGGCGTTGGTGGTGGTTTCGCTGTAGAGCCGCCACGCGAGTTCCATATAAACCAAAGTGAATTCCCAAATCGACCGATGCACGTTTGTACAACAGCGTCAAGATAGACATACAATCTACGCTTAACTAGCGCAGATACTCCGAAAACAATTGTCTGAATTTGACGATGTCAGTCACAGCTGTTTTCCATCCTCAATACAAAACGATAAACAAACTCCAACTGAATTGCAAAACACATTCATTTCTATTGAAATAGTGGAGAGCGTAACATGAACCACTCGAATGACTGACTATACAGAACTGAAAAAAGCAAACAAATCGTATTCAACCAAAACAAGAATACCAAATGAAATGGAAAATAACAATATTTCAAGACTCCCCAACCATAAAATAAAACACTGAACTGAACCAGTAGATCAAATTTACTCTCCACTTTATACTCACTCACACTCGAGGAAAGTTGGCCCCAGTTCTACGGTCAGAGTTTTGGTATGGTACTCGTATAACAGTACAGCAGTAGCTGTTTGCAGCAAAGGGAATAGAAAGAAAGAAAAGAGTCAAACGTTCGCTAAACTGCGAGTGGATTGAGAGCAGTAAGTGGAAGGGAAATTAGAGAAGAACCCATAAAATGTTGATGTTGACATGTGATAAAAACCAAATTATTTCAATTAGTTATTAATATTAGTATAAAAAAAAATAAAAATAAAATCGCGATATTTCATATTTACTTCAAACGTTATTTCAGTCCCCGCACTTTCTAGGCTATCGTTTTGAAACTGTAACTTGTAGAGAATGTGATACATACCAAAGAGGTCGCACAGATATTTTAGATATTATTCCGAAAAATCTCATTAATTTGTTTCGCAGTTAAATGACAAACTAAAACCTGGTAAATGAAAATAAGAACATTAGTATTGGATGTTATTGGAAAAATTCGCAAAAAAAACCTTTTCAGCATACAAGTTCCGTGAATAAAAATAATACATACATTTTAAAGCGCATCAGTCTACGCTTTTTCCGCTACCGAGGAGAAAATCTGCAAAATTTGGTGTTTAATATCTGTAGCATCTGTAGAATATACAAACTGCCTTCTAAGAAAATTTTCCAAAGATTCCATAAATGCTTTCGGTTTTCCATGATCCGCCCGCAATGCACGAAAAGTGTCCACGTTTGAATTCCACTTTTGTAGTAAGTTTTAACTATTTTTAAGCGTTCTTCGGTTGTTGAACGATCCGTTTTTGTAAATGGTAAACCTTTCACTAAACAAATAACACTTCAGATGACAGGTATTTGACAGCTCACAGCCTTTTCAGACCCGCGGTTTTGAAGCCACTAAATGTATAACCCTCAAATTTGAAAATATTTATTGGCTTGGCATTGCTGGAGGCAATTTTTAATTTCGTAATTTAAATTGAAAACCTACTTACTTTTTAGACACAAGATCCAACGACCGAATTTGCACAAAACAGAAGGGCGTGATGGCGGAGCGATAGTTGAACTCTCTATTCATTGGCTGTAAGTAGTTCTCTTTGGTTTGAACAATATCTTCCACAAATGCTTCAGCGTTTATGCAGGGGTTTTCCATGTTTGCATGAACGAAGTTTGGGTTCCTACCTAAATACACAAGCTGCACTTAGTTTTAGAGAGATAATTCAGGCTTCTATATTTGTTGTTGCCTGCGGTTTTTCCCAATCAATTTCTTTCAATCTGCCGCACCCGCTTTTGTGCGATATGAGACATGTGACATACCATGTATAAATTGAGAGCATGTTCATGAAGGCCTTTATGTCCCGCATATGTTGATTATATAAATTTTCCGTCCCCCTTCGATACTGTACT
This sequence comes from Philornis downsi, assembly GCA_019455685.1. NCBI lineage: Eukaryota > Metazoa > Arthropoda > Insecta > Diptera > Muscidae > Philornis > Philornis downsi. The sequence goes on from JAHXMU010000251.1 coordinate 3,354,267, forward strand.
GTACGTATGTAATGTACTCATATACATATATGTATATATACTCGCATATACACTTTCCTGTATGCGGATGTATGTATGTATATGCGTTTGGCACGCCGATGGCCGGTGTATTGGAGAATCCGCATGGAGCAATAACTGCGTGTGGATTTATGGAAGGTACGGCGAAGGTTAGACAACTGTTGAACATAATTATGCCGTAATCGAATAACCAGAGATTAATATTTGAAATTTGGAAGGGAGGAGAGATTTTGAACGTAATTAGAATACAGAATAAGGGATTATTGTTTAATACATATTGTATATACGCATGTTTCTCTCTGAATGCATTGAGACAATTTCGTAATAATATTCGCGAGACAAGCTATCCTATTAAAAGATTAAGGGAAAGTAGCAGAGATTGCATAAATTTATGTTGTATCGTTTCCCATATTTTCTGTTTATATACAGCTATATTGTTCAAATATCCGACTTCTTCAGAAGCCGGTTTTCGAAAAAATAGTTTTTTCCAGAAATCCGGTTTTGGGTATTAGACGAGAAGGAAAACCACTCATATTCTTAAGAGAATGAGCTCTATTATGAAAAACTACTAATTAGCATATTTCAAATCTATTGACTTCCCCAACTTGGAAAAAAATATTTTTTGAAATGTTTTACTCTTCATCCCTCGCGCAGTACCCCCTTAGAAACTATCCCAGCAGTTGAGGAGTAACCTACTAAAATTTCACCGCAATGAGCCTTTACGTCAACGCACACATTGATATTTATAATAAGCTAGAAATGCATCCAGTGCTGGTGCTGGTGAAGGGAGGAAAAAATAGCATAGAAGTAAAGTTAGTTGCATATGCGTGTATTTCCCAAGTGAAGCTAAATCGTACTTATAATAAGCTAGTCCTTGAAATGGCGGACTAGAATACAGGCAGGCGACAAGCCACTGACAAAGATATAACCCAATCCGATTTAATTTTCAAAGATGATGCTCAGTCTCGAGCCAGTATTTTAAAAATTCAATTTTAAAGAGGCGAAGCACATCAAATGTGATTTGAAGGGTGGATGTTGCGAACTCACTTTTAAAATATAATATATCCCGATAAATACAAAAACGTTTTTGTAATCAGTTCTGGTCCATAATATATCGTTCAACAAAGTTTTATGGTAATAATATGGATGGCTAAATGTTATAAAAGTGGATTTATGCCATCATCTTTACTAATTTCCTTTAGGAAATAATTTTTTAAGCATTAGTTCCAAAAATTCAATATAATCAAATATTTGGAGCAATTATAAAAATCCATTCTTTAATGGCATTTATGTTGACAGTAGATACATTTTTTGACATGAAAATAATTTTGAATCAATATTCTCAATTCTCATTTTCCATGAAATATGCTGTTACAAAGCTGTGCAAAATCGAACAACCATGGAGAAAATAGGTTCTTTGTATTAATACCGGCAAGTCATGGCCTTAGCATTGAATTGCACGCGATCCATGTTTTGTTCTTTTGACCATCTGAAGCAGTATTGGGTTCAATATCATCCAATTTATTATACAGATAGGGTCAGAATCAAATTCAGGATTTTTTTGAATTTTATTTCAATTTGTTCAATACAAAGCTACTCTAAAAATGTTTTTTGAAATTTTAAAAAAACCGGTTGCAGATTAGCGATTTTAAAAAAATCCGATTTGTCGCGTTTCGATTTTGAACACTCTGTATTCTACACAATCCTAAAAGATTTATCTGTGTATAAATATTTCGTATGATTACATATGTATATACATATGTATTTGCTACACAAAACCATTTTTAAACCATTCTGTAATTTTTCAAAAACCGGTTAAAGATTTGTGATTTTTAAGAAATCCGCTTTGCCAGTTTTCCGTTTCGGGTTTGAACACTCTGTATACACCATATTATGCCGGATAATCCTAGGACATATGTGAACACGCTGCTTTGTTCGCTGTCGCCGCCTATTGTACGTTTGCTGTACTACTGTAGTCGGTTAAGCAAAACGCGGAAAACAACTTTTAAATTCATGTACATCAAAACACGTATCTTCATATATGTGTATACCTATATATATACGATAAATATAAATTTGTAGCCAATACGAACCCTATAATTTATTCATAATATACCCACATTTTAGAATGGCTTCCACGGAAAGGTTCGCGATCTAAAATGATTTTTGCACAAATAGACTTAAAAATTAAAAATTGTGAATTTGACACCAGTCTAGTAACTGTTATAAAAAGAAGCTAAACGATCGGAAAGAAAAGAAGGAACGTAGTAATATATATGTAGATCATTTTCTCTCACAGAATTAATTTTAATAGAAGCCTGTGCTTGCTAAGTTACACTGAATCTATGAGAATTGAATGAAAGATGTGAGCTAATACGTTAAATTAGGTCATTTGTACATAGTGGATGAAAGGACAGGATAATCCAGTCATTTTGTTGTATTTTACCAAGTTTAGGTTACTGCGGTCTCCGAATTAGTGTGGGCAGGGCGAAAAGTAAATTTCAGTAAATCGATAAATATGTATGGGAAGTACCTAAATGGGTATGGAACTGTCCTCAATTTTCATTCCAAGAACTAAGTTTATCCAACGCATAATGTATGCCAAATTTGAATAAATTATATGCAATTGCTTGAAAGATATAAAGCTTAGAATGTACGGAATAAAATCGGCAATTTGTGTGGGATGTCCAAGAAGAGTCATGATTGTTTAATCGCAAGTTTCACGTTGTAAATGAAAATGACGAGAAAAAAAATAATTAGGAAGCTGCAGTCTATAAAAATTCAGTTTCGGAAAATCTATTAAATTCCACGGCCTTACTTTAGTAAAGTTCTGAAGTGTGCCAAATCTGATTGAATTTTATGCAGCTGAATTTAAGAATCCGCTAAATGAATCAGTTGTATGGGAGGTACCAGAGAGGGCGTGGTTAATCATTCGATTTCATAAAATTTTATCAAGAATTGTAGAACAAGACAATGGACAAAAGCTTAGGTTGCATTTGGGAATACCGAATAATTTGGTCTGACAAAATATTGAACTATGCCAAATTCCAAGAAGCTTCATAAGGATTTACGGCAGCTCTCGTGTCTGGTAGCCAGTCGGTCAGACAGACAAACGGCTCAATCTACTTAAGTGCCATTATTTTCCACATAAATTACATATATCTTCAGTTCAAATTATGTATTTTTCATTTCAAAGGATTGTTTATCAATTACAGGATGTCGCACCAATTGCACTACAATAAGCAATTCTATTAACTTTTTTTAATCAATGTATTCCATTTATTTTTTTCTATTGTATAGAAAATTCAATTTTATTTTATATATCTAATTGGTTTTGAATATGATGGATCGTAAATGACCTCCATGCTCATTCACGCAGGTGCGACTAGATCAGAAAATTATTCATTGTGTCCTGAAGGGTTGAAGTCGATTATTGTTTTCACGGGCTGCTTCAATTTAGTCAAATTCCTAGGTTTCGTTTTGTACATATTGCTTGACATAACCCCACAAGAACAGGAGGCCAGCGGAAAGCGGAGTTCCTGGATATTAATTTGTTTGGGAATTTTCGTTGGAGCTCCGGCGTAACCGGTCCAGCTATGTGTGTAGTTGCTCCATATTGCTGGAATCCAATGCTGTTGAAACGGATATATCTTTGGCGCAATTGTGGTTAAAAATAACTTCTTCTACATCTTAAAATAACGATCCCCATTGACAGCGGCACGTTTCCTGCGCCACGCTGTACTAGAGCTGACTTAGAGAATCCAGATTGTTTATTAGGATACAAACATTTAAGTTTTATATAAGCAATTCATATTTTCACTTGGAATACATCACTTGGACGAAGTCTAATAATTCTAAATACATTTTATGTAAATAACTTAAAATGTTTTGAAACAACAGGACTGGCAGTTAACGATGTTATTTGCAATATTTTTCATTTCTCCACGTATGTGACTGTCGCTGCTGTATTTTGCAGTGGGAGATAATTACATTTTCGGCAGAAATACACATGTAGAATAATTAATAAATAATTAATAATAATTATTTTAGTACTATTGATCAAATCACAATTAGCACAGAAAAGTATTTATAAATGGTATATCTGGTAAAGAACAGCGAAAGCCTTGTGGGTGCTGAAAAAATAAGAAATTATCGATTTCTTACTCAGCATTTGATAGCCGCCGACTCGGTCACGATACCCTTGGCAACAGAGAGAAAAACACTGGATTGTGATGATGCGAATGAATTATTTGACTCCACATTTTTGTTCGCCTCCACTTCCGGATTAAAGCTTCAAGGCAAGCTGCGGTCTTGTACTTGCATATTCGGCATCCTGTAGCCCTATGTAATTCATCTCGTAGATCCTTTTAAACTGTTTATTTATGTACACACGAAGAAAGCTGTTTGAAAAATAACCAGATTTGCGTCCTTCCGGTAAATGGAAATGTCTGGCATTATAATAACTGGTATTTGGTGAGTTTCTCACAGATTTATTACGTGGCTATCCGTTTTAATAAATGCGTTTATATTGTTCATCATTTTCGCACACAAGTAATTCAATAAAATAAATGTTAATTTCATCATCATTTGTCATCATCATCACCACTGACGCAGCCATCATTTCTGCCCAACACACCGTCAGAATCAATAATGGTGGCAGCAGCAGCGCTCATTCGAAATCCAACACGCAACATTTTAATGCGAATAACTTTGAATATGCTGGAAATCTTCGGACCATTGCCTGTCATTGAATCATTCAAATTTGGTTATTTCATTTGCTTTATGCTTGATGCTAAAGTTTATTGTTTTCATTTAAATGTAATTCGGGAATTGCTCGCTCCTTTTCCGGACGCTAAAGCAGATTACACCCAAAGGCTTAGCACAAGATAAAGCAAGGATGAGGTGGGGAAAGTATCAAATTGTGGCCATAAATCAACCACAAACGACTCAAGTGGGTGACTGTTTGGTATGTTTTGTGTCGACAGTTAAAGCAGGATATTAGGACTTTCAATTCCTTGTGACACCACATATATTAACTTGCTGTGCCAACAACATGGTTTTCCAAATGTTCGCCTTATGCTCCGATTTTTGTAAGAAACATCGAAAGATAACAAATTCGCAGATAAAAGCAGTAACAAAATGGGCCAACATGAATAACACAATTTTAATACAAGATCCCACTACAGACCAATCGATTTAGAAATTGACATGATTATCATTCAAAAAGTTTTTTTTTCATATGAGGAAGACAAACAAATGTGGAATAAGAGGAACGGGTATTGTTGATGTTATTCCAACATAATAATCTGAAATATTATACAAGATAAACTGACACACAGACAAGTGGCACAAAAGCAAACTGGCAAGGCAAGGAGGTATTTCCTCTCTCCTTCCGAATACTAAATTTTATACAACGAAAGAGTACACAAGTTATAAATGATGGTGATACTGACGATGGTGTCATGGAACAATGGAGCTGTCATTGTTCTTTCCACAAGTCATTCCATCGTTGGTTTTGTATGCGGATTATTGTTTAGGTTTTTCACAGGCATTTTCTCTTCCAGGGAAATGGGGGAAAGTCCGGGAAATTTTCAAAATACGTAGGTTGGTTATTATGCTATTAATTGTTTAGAACAACTTAACGAATGACAAATTTGATTACAAATAATCGTAAAAGTGAGCTTAACATACATTCTACCAAAAAACATCGATGATTGATAATTTAAAAAGACTGCTTAAAATAACTATTAAAATTCTTGTCGACACAACTGTCCTCTATACTGATGCTGAATTTCAGCACAATCTAACTATTGATTCGTTCATACTGCTTGACTTTGTCAATTAATTTGAAGTGTGTTTTACGATTATTACAATGGATAAACAAATCGAACAAAGAATTTATCTCAAAGTTTGTATTGCTAATGGAACTTGGTGTGCTAAATTTCCGAAAATGTTAGAAAAGGCTTACGGTGAATCGACACACGTACACGAGCGGCGCAGTTGACAAAATGTTGGAAATTGTTACTCAAAATCATCCTTTAAATTTGGGAGGGATAGCATTTGAACTTTCTCTTTCTCACGAATCAAGTCGCCCTTTGATACAGTTTTTTTTTAAGCTAATCGTGTAAACGTTATTGAAGACATGCTAGAGGGAGTCACATTCATAAAATGCATTGTAGACGATGAATTTGATATGCAAACCAGTCAGCAAGCTTTGAAATTAAGCCGAAATTATGGCAAAGTCGATCGAAAGCCAAGAATGCATTGACGGTTTTCTTTGATTATTACGGTGGGGTGTATAATAAATGTATCGAAAATAGAAAATATTATCTTGCCGTAAGGCGGCAAACACATATGGAGAGCAAATTCGTCGAAAAACGATTTTGCTAAATAAAACGGTCTCCCAGCAATTTCTGATTCGTAGACAGCAGAATCTAAACTTTTGTTCTTTCTCTTGGTCTGTATTAATTGAGAAATCTTCAAAATGCCGACTAAATAACCATGCACATTCTGGTAGCTCCCATACAAATGACCCCAAATATTCTTAGGTTCATATCTTTTGTTTAGTTACACTAAATTCAGTCAAATTTGATACATATTAAGGGGCTTGTTGGAAGCCCCTTCTGGCACCTCCTATGCAAATTGTTCGATTTATCGAAATTTAATTTTTCCCCTGTATAGCCTGTTTCAAAAACTGCAGCAAATTAAATTTGTGTTAATCGCATAATTGTAATTGTAATGTATTACAATATAATATAATATTTGTAGTAATTTTTTAAATGTGTCAAAATCGATCGGATGACCCAGCTCTTTCTGCCTTTTCTGGTACTTTTCATTACCAATTACCTAATTTAACCCATACAACCCAACAGATATGTCCTTTACATTAGCAAATGGACTCCTTAAGTAACGTACATTTTGAAAGTTGCTCCTTATCTTATATATCTTAATCTTTCCTGTAGAATAAATTTCGTTCGAAGATGTGCAAGTAAGTTACTGAAGATTTTTGAAAACCATGAATTACACCTGAGTGTTTTCAGGATAATTTGAGGCTTCAGAATATGCGGCCTCCAAGTTAGTTTTCATTTGGAAATATGTCTTTCGCGGTACTTTTCTTTGGTGAAAACATCAGTTGTGTCCTGCCGCAAATATTCTGTTTTTGAGGAAGTTTATTTCAGAAAATGCAGAAATTGTTGAACTTGAAACATTGAAACCTTGGTCCAAAGTCTGTTTGCGTTGATGTATAAGAGCCCGGTGCGATAGAAGCGGAGTTGTAAATTGCTAAGTTCATATGAAAAACGATTTGACCAAACACAATTGAGAAAACAAAGCTATAACTTACTGATATTTTTCATTTCATTTTTCTAAGTGTTTACTAAGCGTTTGATGCCTTCTAAATTATAGTGAATTTAGTGGAATTTAATGAAAAATATAGACCTAGGAATGTGCGGATTAAATTTGGCAACTGGTATGGGAGGTGCCAGAAAAATTGTAGATACGAGTATCTACAATGTTACCAAGCATTATACATATAGTGCGACAATATTGACAAAAATCGAAGTAACTGCAATTTACGTATTAAGGATTAGCGGGCAAAACAAAATTTTAATAAATCGATCAAATTGTATCAATCATTCTCATAAGTTTGTTCATCAAACGCACGATATGAGTCAAAAGATATGAAGCTTAGAATGTATGAGTTGTATCGGTCATTTGTGTGACAGTTACCTGAAGGAGCGTAATTACTTGCTTAAATTTTCTGAATGGGCAACAATTAGAGCTAACTCACTAGAAACTCCAGAGGGAGGATTGAATATCGAAAAGTCAGCTGAATTTTATGGGCGATACTAGAAATTCTACCAGGGATTATAAACCGATAAAATGGATAAAAACTTCCACGGTCTACGGAGAGATTTACAGTCTCCGGCTACGGAGAGTTTTAAGAAGTTTCATATAGATACTCGTATATGGCAATTACGGTGTCTATCAGACATCCAGCAGCCAGACAGACGACTTCAAAACTAATGAAAAATATTTGGTTGAATTCCACTTGGTACTTTAAACGCCTTTTTCTGGTATTAAACGATATTTTCATTTAAATGATGTGCACCTCACAGTAATATCTGTGGTCACAACCCGTAGCAGCCTAACTCGAGTTATGACACAATTGAGTTATTAGCCCCATCATATTCAGCGTATCAAAATTTATTTGCTCTAAATTTTTCATATTTGTATTTCTTCTAGGAAGGCAATTAATCCTAAAAAACCTAATAGCTTAAGTTATTTTTCTAAATGACTGTTTTGACATAACTGCCTAAGTCAATTTAGGATTACAACAAATATAAACATAATTTTTTCATCATTGCCTAAATCGACTTAAGTCGTTAATCCAAAAAAATAAAGAAACAATTTTATTTTCCTAACTTGAGTTAAGCTCTAATTCCGAATTACAATTTCGTTTTTTGATAAACATAAATTGAGTTAAGGTCTTTCTCCAAACTTAAAGTTTTTTATTTAATCTGGAATAATAGCCTAACTCAACTTGAACTTTTTGACTTTCTTTCGTTCACCAATTCATAAGAGCCTAAGTGTCTTTTTCGATAATATTTTTTGACTGCGAGAACAAACAACTATTTTTTGTTAACAACTAAGTAAAGAAATTCGTTTCCTTGATATCTGTAGCAAACTTTTCCAAAAAAAAACACCTTCTCCTGATTTTCATTGAAGATTCAAAACTTTAAACTCCTGTACTGAAGATATTGAAAAACAGACTGAGGCTGTTATGGGTTGTGACCACAGATATATGATATCGAAAAGAATGACAATATTTTCCGTTCGCGGTAAACAGCTATTTTTTTACCGAAATTATGAATAATTATAATCATAATAGGTTTGCTCTATTCCAATTATCTCCATCCAAAAAAAAAAAATTCAATTGCATTTAGTTAAAAAAATGTAAGTTTTTGCAAAGCTTTTTTTAAGACAAAATTTCTATTCATTGAAATTGTATGTTTCATCGAAAACTTATACACCATACGTATACTAGACCGTGGTAGAGTGGCGACCGGAAATGATCTAACATCTTTGACTTAATACTAGACTACTCAATGAAATAAAAATTCATATTTTTTTTTAATTTTTCGTATTCCTAGGAAATTACCGAACTTTTCCCCGCAATTTCTGAACAGCAAAACCTACTATGCATACATGCCTCACTTGGCATTGATAAGAAGTGTATCCGAAGCATAATATTTATTCCACTACTCCATTCGTAGTTATTGTTCAAATGACTAAATATATCTTTGTCATCGTCGTCACACGTTTCCATTACAATGCCGGCAGACTGTTTGACGTTCAAGCAGTCAGTCGCTCATGTAGTCGGCAGCCTAGTGACAGGAAGAAATGTTGTCAGTCCCGAAATAAGTGCGCTGATGATGTTACAGTATTACTAAATGCCAACACCCAAAAATCAATTGACAAAATAGAGTCATTAAATGACATAATAAATATTTATAATGATATAAAAATGTCTTCTCATACATAGTTGTTTGGAAACTGCTGCCACATTTCTCATTTGGTGGCAGCAGAACCAAACATTGACCACGAGATGGATTTTATTTCTGGTTGTGATCAAATGCATTTGCATTATCAAAGTCTGTAACCTAATTTTCAGAAAGGTGGTTGGGAGGGGGGAGGAATATGTATGTGATAACACTTTAATCAATCATCACGTTTGCAGATGGAATCATAAATATTTTACGATGTTTCTTTTCATGTTATCTGTCATAAGTTGTTTGTACTTTTTAATAAAAGAGAAATAAAGGAAAGCTGTTGAGTGATTATTTAATGTAGATTTTAGGAGAAAAATATCACCGGAAATATTATGTTCGTAGTAAGGCTAAAGTAATAGATTTCGAGCTGTTGCAGTGATCATTAACTGCATTTTATACGTAAATCGTTCCTTTTTGAAAACTGTTATTGTTATTGTCAAGTTCCGACTTTAGATCATTGCTAAAAACATAATGATATATTGATACAACCGTCGCAGAAAACACTTAGGAAATACAATGAAATCGATGTTCCAGATCATATTCGATGGTATTAACCAACTATTTTAGTGAAGTATTTAGTTTAAAGGTAATTTCAAATAATGTGGATGAACAAAATGTTCGAGGTTGTTATTTTTTTGGATTTGTTGCAAACCTAGTAATGCACATTTTTTTCACAAAATATTAATATTGGGATTTACGAGTTTTTAAAATGCCTTATAAGAGTCTTATGTTTCCTTTTCTTCGCTCAAAAATAATATTTTATTTGCATTTTTGCATGTTAAAATGTTATATTTTTACTAAAAATTAAATTTGTTATATTTTACACAGACGTAATTGAGTAGCTTAAGATTATTTCAGCGATATTTCATAGTGATTTTTGTCTAGTTACGAATCCGGTCTGGAAATAATTACGTAAACGTTCGATATAATCTGTTAATCTTTTAAATATGTAATTCCAAAAGCCCCAACTCACAAAAAGCCTTAACACATTTAAAATCCATAAGTAAAACAAATAAGAAATTAATAGAAATCTGAAGTGTTATTATAGTTACGTTATTATACATTCAACCGAAGGAACGAAGGTACCTATCATTTTAAACGGCAAAAATTTGAGCAATGTCCGTCTGCTTGGCTGGCTGACTGGTTGCTACATACGATAATTGAAACAGAAACTTGATAAAAGTTGGCACAGCCCTAATGTCATGTCCCTTGCCATGTCCCAGCGGGTACCTACTTTACAAATCGACCAATTTTGCAAAATTCAATCTTTCCTGTGTAATTTGTAACTAATAAGTAGCAGCAGTCTATGGTTTGTTTATTGTATTGACCAGTAGTTCTCTGTCAACCTAAGAAAAATCTACAAAGCAACCATACCTATTCTGGCACCTCTCGCAAGAATGACCGGTTTAACCCACATTAGCTTTATGTTTTCTAATGGCCTAAGTTCAAATAATGAAACTGGGGGTACCTCTTCTCATCAGTTACTTTTATGTTTACAACTTCTTGCACTGATCAGATAAAAATGCTGCTGATTAATATACTCATTTTCAGAATATTTACATACGGCGATGACAGTATGCAGTTACCATTGTCAATTCATATTTTTATTGTGAACAACTTTTGTCATGAGTTAGGACCTTTTTCTATTAAGGCAAATCTAGCGCGGATAACACTGAGAAACATATTTATGCTGGCTAGCACTCTTCCACTTCTAAATATCTTTTCCTTTTTTTTTTTTGAAGTTAAGGTTGCAAACAATTTATAATTTTGAATTTTTCGTTAGCCTGTAGGAACGTATTCTGCTAGTAATGATAAGAAATCGAATACAATTCTGAACAAATTGCAGAATTGCAGTGGAATTTGCTATGTTAAAAGTGTTTTCTGCTAAAACTGTAGCATTGACCATTTGACCATTTCGGTTTCAGAAGTAGAATGAAATAAAACACACATAAAACTATGATTTCGATGGAACTTTTATTTCATTAAAATGTTTGAGCCATGCCATTATGTGCGAAATACAATGTCTTTAAATGACCGCAGCAGTGGATGGTTTTGAGGTAGTTTTCGACCACCTTTTCGCACATTTCGACCGGTTTCTCGGCGACAACTTGACGAATATTGGTTTTCAAATGCTCAAACGTTTGGGGATTATCCGCATAAACACGAAACTTTAACGTAGCCCCGCAACAAAAAAAAAGGAGTTAAATCTCAGGATCTGGGTGCCCATTGACTTCGCCAAAACGTGAAATTACGCTTTCTGAAAATTTTTTATGTAATGAAGCCAAAAATCGGTCGTGTTGTGTGGCTCGTGGTACCGTCTTGTTGAAACCACATATCGTCCAGCTCATAATCTTCAATTGCAGGCCAAAAAACTTGCTTACCATGTGGCCATAGTGCTCTGAATTGAAATTCGGATTATCCGCCACTCTTTCACTAAAAGAAGCGATATTTTTCAGCGCGTAGGTTGCGTGTAAATTTCTTTATAATGATGCCAATTCCTAGCAGAATAGATCGATTATGACGACCATAACCACCCCGTAATGCACGGTTCTTAAACGATCCTTATTCGTAAATTGTCGTAAATGATAAACTTTTCACAAAATAAATAACGTTTCAAATGGCAGGTATTTAACAGCTGTCAGTGTTGCAAGACCGGCAGTTTTGAAACCGCTAAATGGATAGCGCTGTTTGATAGTGTTCATAAGAAATGCGCGTACACTTCTGTGCACCCTATTGCATGGCATAAATAGACTAACTAAATTGCTTAGGATACTTCCCCTTTTACGCACTTTGTTACATTATTTGCCATGAATGAGAAAAGATCTTTAATAAGCTTATGCTATATGCTTATAAGCTATGCTTCAGTGCCATGCGATGCTCTACCTTTGGGGTTTGTTATGGGGACGTCTGTATATGCCTTTAATTGTATCATTTAAATATTTACCTTTTCAATTGATTAAAATATATTTGCCGAAATTCCTTTAAAATTTACAAATGATCAAATATGCCCAAATGTAAACTTAACTATACATTCCTGTACAATTCATTACGATTTAGTTAAACTTGATTATACTGGCTTGTACGTGTTCACTTTACGATACTCAAATTCCAATTCAATTAAATAAATAATAAGAATTGGCAACAAAAAAAAAAAAAAAAGAAAAACAATTCTCACAATTTGCCAATCTCATCCAATAAGCAAACAAAGGATCTGTAACAATGGTTCATTCATCCGTGTGGGGGCATTACACGCTCCTTCCCTTTGTATGCCTTGGTAAATTTTAAGCAAATATCACTTTATTCAGTTTGACGCAACTTAATTTCTGCAAGATTAAAAGAAGTCTCACTTGGGTCTTCCTTTCCAAAGGTTTCATTCAAACTCACTTTATCGTTGAACGCCGGAATGTTTCACGAGAAAAAAGTATACAAATTAATTTTCCTTTTTCTACATCACAAGGATCCACCCAATGCGACAAAAGCGAAAAAGTACAGTATATGGACGCCAATCATTCAGCTTGAAGTGTCTCTTGTTTTTGCTCCTGAAATCTAGCAAACATTTCCTTTGCTCTTCGACATCAGTTTTGTTTTTGTCCTCAAGATTGCAGTCTAGACTGAAGATGTATTAAAAATAACACGATTTCCTTTGTGTTTTGGTGGTGGATGATGCAAATATTTGTCATTGTGCTGTGTTATCTAAATAATTTTTTTCACATTAAATCTGCTGCTATATATCAGTTGTCGCTTAAATTGCTTAATTATCTTTTACTAAATGTGTGTATTTTTTTTTTAACAAATGAGGTGCTGAACACGAAGCCGGAGAAAGATTTTTCTGTAATTTTAAATCTTTGACACTAAATTTCTCCAAAACTCAGTAAAGAGAGGTGGAAACGTATGTTCTGTATCATTGTAGTAGTTAGCAGATCTCGAAAGACAATCCGAAAACAAGAGAGGCCGAAGCAGCTTCCAGGGAGGGGCTTGAGTTCTAAACTCAAATTTTTCGGAACGTTTCATTCTTTCGGGCATCTATTCTGATACACATATCTACTTCCGAAATTTTCTGAACCATTATTGATATCTTCCAATGTTTTGAACCATACCTGACTCATTGGGTTCCAATAAAAACAATTCAAATAGTTGATTTAATATAAACAACTTGGAATGATTGCAATTTTTGTTTGACTCTTAGATATATTTAGTGCCTGTATAAAACCATTCGCAACAGACAACACGTTACAATATAACCCGTCTTTTCCAAAACTCAACAGACTTTTCACTTAAAATCTTGTATGCAAAATACAACTGTGAAATGTTGAAATATTAACCTTAAGATACTCAACTGTGTGTGTGGAGATTTGAAGAAAGCTCGAAAATATACTTTGCAAAAATATAGCTTTTAAAACGGAACTTTTAGCTTTTAAGTGGTATATTTTTATGAAATTTGAATATTCAAATAAAATTTTAAATTTGAAAGCGTCTTCGTAAAGAGCGGATGAAGATGTTGCCAAATGTTCCAAGGAAAATGGATGATCCTGAAGTGATCGTAGTCGAAGACGGATGATGCTGAAGTGATGTTGAATCGTTTGTGTACAACCAACGCTGTATTTTAACGCGCTTGGCCACGTCGATGTCTACACATAATGCATGCAGATCATGGTGCATAAGGGGTAGATATTCTCCGTTAACGCTGATGGTTCTACATATTTTCCGGACTACTTTTTCCCGAAGATTTGCACAATTAGTTCATTCGTTTGTGCCATAATTCACTATTCTTGCCGTAAAGCCAAACAGATAACAGATAAACTCACGGTTCGGTACTCCTGAATTTTTGTTCGTGTAGAGAAGGCTTTGTCATTAAATCGCTTGCTAAGAATACTCTTCGCGTAACACCCAGGCTGATAACAGTAGTTTTATTTACACCGGAGCTGGGCGTCTCATTTTTCGTCGAAACAAATAATTTTATTTTGGCGTCGTTTACGGTACCATCTCGTAATCTTCTGTCAATAATGTTAAAAATGGTGTGGGAGCAGTCGTTTTAATTGATTTCTCTTTGAAGACATCGTGCAAGTCAGTGTCATCTTACAAAGGGGTGTAATCTTTGGAGAAATGCGGAACATGGCCATGGCCTCATACAGATTGTGCAGTATCGGGCTATTGAAGCAGATTTATAGTCGACGAAAACTTGATATATGTCGATCTGAGTTTTTACCTGGTCTAAAGCCTATCAGCTTGGCTTTATAGATTCGAAAGGGCCAACTTGAATACTCTATAGCCTTTTACATATCGTACTGGAAGACTGATACCGCGGTGGTTGATATACATGCTGTTATCGTCTTTTTAGAGTCTTTATACCACTCGTTCAATATATACATTATGTTATATTTAACATAATGTATAATATAATATATATATGTATATATATTTAACATAATGATTTTACATATAAAATCATCTAATCTGCTAAACATTTTCTAGTGAGTTCATTTATTTAGCGCTTCATTAAGATATTACGGTATACGTGTGGATGTTGTTGATAGATATTTCAGAGAAAACATCACTCACATAACAACTTTCTTAGAAAAAATCAGTGAGTTATTATACGATATATATGTACGGTATATATTTCAGTGCGGAAAAAGTTTTTAATGGTTAAATTTAGGAAAGTGAAACGGATTGAACTAATAGTATTCTGGTTTGTAGTTATTTAACATTTAGCAATGTCCATTCAATTGGGACATTCATGTTGTTGTAACAGACTTCATTTTGTTGTTCCTAAGTTAGGTTGTTCATCTTCCCGTCCTAAGCGTGTAAACATCAATTGTTCCAATTATTGTGTTCGTAAATTAATTCGATATTGTTTCATTAGATTTGTGCTCTAATGATGTTTCTATGTTTTCTGCTAACTGTTGTAGTTGTTTTAGTTTAGTGAGCTTTTTTGACGTAAGGAGTGTTAAAGTATTTGACGTTACCAGACGTTTCATTTATGTTGTGTTTTCGGTCTGCTTTACTTATTAGGTTATTTATTATGTTATTAGGAAAACTATTAATTTTTAGCATTTCCTTAACTTTTTTTGGAATTCATTATCTCAAAGTTGTATGTGGTTGGCTATTAAGTTGGTTTTTTTTTTGTCTTAGTTGCTTGATGGAATGGAAGGTCTGTCAGTTTATGCCGGCCACATGTGAATGTTTTTTTACAGATGCTAGCAAAGGCTTCTGCTTCAGTGTGTGAACTGGGATGCCACATGGAAATTTGTTTTTGAGACATAGCTCTGAGATTTGAATGTGGTGGAAGTTGATGCAGCGTTTATTATTTCATTATTACATAATTAAATACTATTCTTTGTTACGTTTATTATTAAAATTAATTCATTGTCACATTACTATATTATCACATAATTGTGTGTTACTAAATATTTATGTCTGCATCCGTAGGAATGAAGGTATATATCAGTATACTTATGTATAAAATGTATAAATTATATGTCAAGCGCCTGCAGTGTCGAATTTCTTCCGGCCAAAAGTGTTTCTTGGCTTTTTAAGTTGAATAAACGATGTCCGCCTACCTGTCCAGCTGGCTGGCTGGTAGACATGATAATCTTTAAAAATTTGGCCCTGCCCCATGTTTTGTCACATCGGAGCGGGGAAACATAAATGGCCTGTATTTCGCAAATTCAATTTTTCCCCTATAACTCTAATTCGTAGACTGCTCGATGAAATTTACAAAAATTAGCATTGGTTAATCTGTACCTCTCATATAAATGGCCATTTAACCTTTATATTCTTAGGTTCATAAATGTAATTCAGTCAACTTTAATCAAGTCGGACCTTGAAAAATCAATCACATTGTCAGCCTCGTTGTGGCACCTCTCGTACAAATTGGACAATTTTCCGAAATCCATTGTGTTTCTATCTTGCAGGCTGCAGCAACATTTTCACAAAGATTTTATGCATTACAACTGGTTTCGCACAAAGTGCGTGAGCAGTACAACAACAAAAATACGTTTTCGTGTAAATGATCTCAGTATGGGCATTAAGTTCTTTTCGTGACAGTCTAAACATCCAAACTGAAAAGAAATCAGCTAATGGTGTTATAACGGGCTCCCTTTATAAAGTGTTGTCAATTTAAAAAAAGAAAAATCTTCCAAAAATAAAACACCCTCAAAATTGGCAGGCAGTTCATGATTCGATTATTTAGTTATAAACAAACAGAACTACAAACAGCAAAAATCAGAATGGGAATATAACAATGGAATGTTCACTAAGATGAATCTGCTGATAAGCTGTAATTTCCTCAATCACTTTGCTTACCTCGGTTTCTTCATATTCCACGTTTTAGCTGAACCAAAAATACGTTTCGAGTGGGAAATGTAATTTCCGAGCGGTTGGATGCTAATACATTTAATCTATGTCCAGCCAATCTATGATCAACATTTTGTTCCGTGTTGTGCGGAAAATCCCCTGCAATTGCCACTACAATTTGTGTGGCTGCCATAGATGTAATCAATAGAATTATGTTGCCAGTGTTGGGATTTTAATTCACTTTTTACCACTTTCCATTCCACGCTAGACCAGACCAAACACAATTAGCGAACAGAGCCGCAAATGTTGAAGCCATATCAGAGACAGCAGTAGAGATACATTAAGTTGGTTAAGCCATTTTTGTGCCGAATAAGCACTTTTACAACATTTTCGACAATTTCACTATGAAATTATATTTAATTGCATATAATTAGTTGAACAAATAATAATAATGTATTCTCATGCAACCAGCTCAGAATCAGGATGATCCAATCATATTTGTGGCACAACAGGAGCGGTCTGAGGGGTCGGAACAGTATCAGAGAAAACCAAGGCAAATATCAACAACAAATTTAAATAACGAAATATAAAAATTTTGATTTCCTTAATGTTGTGTCGTAAAACACCCGAAAAGAAAATGCTTAATCGACAAAGAAATGGAATACGCGTAAAGAAAAGGATGTACGGAAATTCTGCTGCTTCAGAGTAAATGAAATTTAAAATGAGGAAATTGAAGCCAACAACAATAATAACAGTCAAAAGCAAAAGGATCATTGTTAGGCCCTGAAAAGGACAGCCAGTCTCTAACTCATGCAAAGCGAAATTTGATAAAGATCCCATTATCCACAGAATGACGTGGGATGAATACTCGTACACCGTCATTAGTAGGAGAGGAGGGAGGCAAAATGAAATAGCGGTCATTTCAAGTGTGAAGAATAAAAGACAGGAAGGAACTTGCTAGCGCCCGGCTACAACAATGTATCAGCAGCCGCCTAATCGTTGAGATCTCCAGCAAAATATATTAATAATAAATGCTCAACATCAGTTTTGTGCTTCTTTTTCCGTTCCTCCACTCAAATTATGCATTGATGTTTGTACCTCAACCTTACAGCTCTTACAGCTCCCAAATTCCGCGAGGTCCCATTGCTCGCCCAAAAGGCTAATAACACACCAAATACGTGTGTAATTTGTTTTTATTGCCATAATTTGTAGACCATTAAATGGTGTGGGTGGGTGAAGCGAGGTCCGTGGTAACATTTACACGAACGAATGCGTTTGAAATGGCCCACACTCCAAGCTCAGCATAACAGAAATATCATATCGTTCATATGGATACCAATTCAAATAGGTGGAATGTTGTACAGTGGGCGATAAAAAAAAAAGAAATCAACAATGGCAGCGGAATTTAACGACTTGCCCCATACCGTAGCAGCCACTGTGTGCTATATGTATGTGTAATTTTTGGATAATGCACTTGTGTACTATAAAGATTTTAATCGATTTGTGTTAATTGTTCTGTGTGCTTTGTCTAACAGAAATTTCAGACTCGGGTCGTTTAGATATTATTACATACTACACTTGAGAGTGAGTGGTTGAATATAATCTTGAAATTGCTAAAGAAACTGATAATTGATAGTTTCTGTCAATACCGGAAATACCGCTTAAAGGGATTATCGAAATTCTTTTTGTCACTAAATTAGCATAAAAGTCAGATAGCATTTGGGTGCTATCTGTCATTTAGATTGTTTACAGTCCCCGATTTTGCCAGTCCATCTCAAGTGTGATTTCCGATTGGAAGACATTGAAGTCTGCAACTCAAGCTAACATTGATAGAGTTAGTAGAGAGAAGTGGTGACTAAAAATCGTTATATAAGTTTTAGAGATATAACCGTTGCATTTTCTGGGTCTCATGAATCAATTTCGCATTGTTTGGCTACAAAACGCTTGCCGCTCAGCTGTTTCAGAAAGAACTGAATTTTCTTCAAAAACTCAATGCCGAAAAGGTCGCTGATGCCATTCTAGAAGGAGAGGCTCTCAATTCCACATTCACAGAATCAATCCTAAATGGCGATGAGATATAGGTTTACGGGTTCGACATGCATTCTAGTCAACAGGATTCCGAATGCCAAAAAACCAAACGTCAAATAATAAACGCGTTCCGGGCATTATGCGACGTTGGAAACAGCAAATTCTTCGAAAAGGGTCAGATTTGTAGACAGTACACTCATGGTATTTGTACTATGATAACACTAGGCTGTTATTGCGAAAGAATTTCTGGGCTGAATTTTTCTCTTTCCAATTATTAACACTTCGAGGCACCTGTTTTCCTCCTATAGCAGACATAAAATCGAATTCGCGGCTAGAAATAAAGTCCTTTCTGGAAAATGCATTTGAAAGACGTTGTGATGATTGCATGGTTCGTTGGCATAAGTATATTGTTTCGGAAGAGGCATACTTTAAAGGCAATACAATACATTTGAATTTTGTTAACCAATTACCGGACGTTATTGACAAAATTTACGACAACTTCACCAAAATATGATACAGTTTCGGTTTCGAGAATACGGGAGAGAACGGTGCCAAAATCGTCATCGCAAGCATGCCATCGAGAAAGTTATGGCATTGAAAGCGATACCTTCAGTGATGTCACATTACGCAATGTAATCTTTGATAACGATAATTACGTTAGTTAGCCTGTTGTTAAACAAGGAAAACTTGAATCGAAATTATTAAAAACTGAAATGATAACATTATAAATGAATATTAATGTATTTGTTACAAAAATGTATTATCTTGTAGCGAGACAAATCTTCAAACCATAGATTTTTTGTGAGGCTTAGCATTGAGAACGATATCATCATAATCATTATGAAATACGGTTCAGTTTTCTTTCGATGGCTGTAGTTTATTTTAGGTTTGCTACACATTCTGATATGTTTGCGCCGTCAGCAGCGGTTTTGAAATTTGATGTAATTTTGCTACAAACAGGCTGTTGAGGTTTCAAGTTGGGACCATGCCAATATCGGCACATCTTAAGGCGAAGTGTACCTATCCATGGGTGTACAAAATATTATATCTCTTTTTAAAACAATAAAACAAAGAAAATATCTCAAAATTTACTGTGGAGTCGCTGAATATATCCTGTGAATTATCATCACAACAATCATAAAGACTACATTTTCTGGTTGGCTGGTAAATTCAACGATTTTAAAGTTCCATACTAATGTCGGCGACCTCTATGTGGTTCTCTCCCCTCGTCGACAGTCTTTGTATTGTGTTATTATAACGTAAACCATTCCATGTTTCGTTTTTCTTCGTAGATTTTTTTTCAACTCCCTGTATTATATTTCATTTGTATTGCAGGGAATTAGAACGAACTGCCCAACATAAACGAAATATGGAAATGATGTAGGATTTGTTCTTGAGTGTCGAAGTCGCCTTTGTAACACTCCGATCGTAAATGTTTTAAAGTCTCCCATTTGTTTGTCATTGATGTTGTTTTCGTTGGCGGCATTTGTGGCACACGGACTGGTTCGATGCAATGCCTAGGAAAGAGTTATCCAATGCTTATTTGTATTCGAATATAATTCGAACAAAAATTTCTTCTATAGGGAAGAGAAAAATTGTGTGAGTGACATTATGATGATGAGATGCCGACGACTGTGGGTCTGGTGATATGTAAACATGTGTGGTCTTGGGGAATAGGGGACGTAGCCATGATGGCGATGACGACATTCTATGCATTTGCGTTCACCATTTATGTGGGTGATGGAACACAAATTCGCAAATGGATGGTGTCGATATGTTACACTTGCAGCATCCGTATGTGCATAAATAAATACCGGAGTGTAAATACGTTGTCTTCTCCTTCATACATTTAAATTCAGAAGATAGAGTCTCTTTCTATTAGAGTCGTTTTTTTGCCAAAATCCAAAGCGTTTGAGGGTTGAGATGGGCTTTGCTATATTACTCTGTGGGGGTGGTTGTATGGCTTTTGATTATCGTGTGCGCCGTAAGATTTT
>JAHXMU010000251.1:3380153-3552414 GCA_019455685.1 Philornis downsi
TGTATAAACTGATTGGCGTGTTGCGCAAAAGATTTCCAAAACCGGTTGTTTAAAAAAAAAAGGAAAAAAAAAACATCGTTGGTGTTGATGAACTGATAATGCGAAGACTTTTTGTACGGCAAACACTTTTAGCATTGAAACCAGTATGGAAGTTTCAATCGGGTAAACTGACTAAAACATACCTTTACCTGGTGTCCTTTTACCTAGTACCAGGAGAGCGTGGCACATAGTTGGGCTCGAGCCAAAGAACATTCTGAATTAAATCATAATAAAACGCTAACTATTCCGAACTGTTCAGAGGGACCGTAAGAGCCATGAGGCAATACAGTCCATTCCTAATCGCAGAAACTGACTTTACTAAATACCTGATATTTGCCAAGTTATGCTGAAATCCGCACTATTGAATGAAAAATATGAATCCAGGATTATAAAGGTTAAATTAGGTAATTTGTATAAGAAGTACTATAAGAGTCGTGCTGCGTAAAATAAAATTTTCATAAATCTGTCAATTTGTTTGGGAGGTACCGAAAAGTATGTGACAATGCATGTACCCATGATGTGTGCCTATCTGGGTAACTGGGTTCAGTACCAGGGTTTGAAAGGTATGAAGGCAAAAAAAGCTTCGTTACTTTGTAGAGTTTTTACAAGTTTTACAACGAATTTAATGGACAAAATAAAGTAAAAAGTACAAGTACAATTTACAGAGGAAGATCGATTTTTGGAATATTTGTTAATTTGTATGAGAATTCCGTACAATGCTGTCCTTTATTCTTTTTCAGATCCTATTTCGACAGATGCTTAGCTAGTACATAATTTAATCGTACTTTGTGCAACTAAATAAAACATGAGTATATGATTTGGATCGGCCATTTGTATAGGTGGTAGCGGATGCGGCGTTGGCGGGTCAGTGCCATGCATTCCCATCCACAGAACTAAGTTTCTGAGAGGTACAATATGAAAGATATGAATCTAAGAATATTTGGGTTAAATCGGTCATTTTCATGGAATGTACCAGAAGGGACGTTGCTATTCAAACTTTGTCAAGCATTAAAGCTATCAGTGGTCAAAAATGTAGTTTACTGCAATCGACGAATTAAGAATTAAAAAGAAAAAAAATGAAATTGCGGAAAGTCAATCAATTTGGAGCGTGGAAGCGGGGAATTGGAGCGTGGCAGCTTGTAGAAAGTTTCATAGAGATTTACGACAGTTATTACATCTGTCATCCAGCTAGTCTGCCTGCCGGACAGACACACATCGCTCAACCGATTTAAAAACGAATGGATCAAAAGGTACTTGGTGATTTAAACGCTACTTTCCGGCTGTTATCAAATTATCAGATGATATACTTATATATACATATAAATATATTTGTGCCTCCGAGTGGAAGTATAAAAGGAACATAATAACAAATTCTTGGAATGCAGAAGTGGTTCAAATTGGGTCGAAACCCATGAGTTTAACATAGGCTTGCCATAGTAGAGAAACTTCTGAAAGTAATGAATCGTTATAGAAGTACATACTTACAACTTTTTTCACTAGTAGGTGTCCATTAAAATTTGAAATGTAATTTATGACGGTTTGCTGAATATGATTTCTCCCAACCAGTTGTGAATTGTAGTAGTGTAGTGAATTGTAAGAACTATATTAAGAACTTAGTAAAGTACGCACAGATTATAAGACATAAAACTTTAAAGATATCCAACCACCACAATTGCAAGAGTTTGAGCATGAAATTTTTCTATAACACATTTTTAAAACCACACAATAAGAATGATGAGATTTACGTAGGTGTTTCATTTATAGATATAAAAATAAAAATAGTAACAAAACTCAAATGAACAATTAATGTCATTTAATTTTATCGAGTAATCTTTATTACCATACAAGAGAACTATTTTGTATATGCGAGTATATCTTTTAAATATCATTTCTTTGAAATGCCGTGCTTTTTGGGATTTGCGACAAGCCCTGTAAATGTACTGGGAATTACTCAGGATCCGTGGTTTGTACATAGATTGCTATATCGTCCATCTGACTGTGGTGAAACATTCGAGGTTATTTCTAAAATGGTTCACCAACTGGAACGGAAGTAAATGAAAAAAGACGTTTCCTTCGTTCGCTAGATTTGAATAAGCTCCCCATGGGGTTGTCATCTAAATTTAAGCATTTTTGATCTTAGAGCACGACAATTTATTTTAGGTATGACTTCTAGTGCTCCTTCAGTGGAGTGTGGGTTTCCGCTAGTAATCATCATCTGGTGACAGACGTAAACTAGCTTCCACATATTATACAGGGTTCCACAAAGCATTTAATGAATCTGTTCGGTAACCTTCCATCGAACATTTGATTAACTGATTGTTCACATCTTTCCAAATACTGAAGCGTTGCTCAAATCGATAGCACATTTTGTTTATGATATCAAACATGGGAACTAATACGAGGTGTGTTCAAAAACGAAGGCGAATTTTCAAATTTCGCGGGCTACGTACATTCGACTTTCTATTTTTATTTTGTATTTCTTTTTTTTTATGTTGGTACACTCGTCTCGCGGATATGTTGACGATTTTATCCATATAGCATGTTTAGTTTATTTATGAGACAGATTTGGCCCCCCGCGACTTTTTCCTGTTCCCATGATTGAAGAACAGAGAACGGACGACGCTTTGCGACGATTGAGGAGATAAAAATCGAATCGCCAAACACGCGAAATACTTGTCTTATTTATGCCTCTCACAAACAAACTAAACATGTCATATGGATAAAACCGTTAACATATCTTCGATACGAGTGTACCAACATAAAAAATAAAAATCGAAGGTCGAATGTACGTAGCCCGCGAAATTTGAAAATTCGCCTTCGTTTTTGAACACACACTTAAGCCATGACGTCAGTGTTTGCACTCTTCGAATCCAGCACGCAGTTAATAAATCGTTAAAATGTATGAAATATGATATATGATATGTTCTAAGAATAATATTCTTGTTTAAATTATGGTTGTATCAACAGAAAATTTAAGTTTGCATTGATAACAAGAACTCTGAGTTTGAAGAGGAAAATCGAAGATAGCACTATTTAGTTTTCATTGGTAATATTTTGTTTCGAACAAAAATGTGGTTGAAATTGAGTTATCCCCACATACAGAATGCGAAGGTTCTAAAATGTCTTAAGTGGAAAAGAAATGGGCAAAAAACGAAATCGTTGCTACCATTGCGAACGTCGCTTAACATATATTTTTACGCTTTCTTCAGTTGTTAAACGACCCATGTTCGTAAATGGCAAACCTTTCACTAAATAAATAACACTTCAGATAATAGGTATTTAACAGCTAATAGTGTTGCCAGACCGGAGGTTTTGAAACCACTAAATGGATAACCTTATATTTAACTGGGTTTCTAGGAAGTCTTGTAACACCATCATTCCGGTTCCTCAAATTATTCTATATCTCCTCCTACTTACTAAGCTACGTACAGCATTAAAGACAACTGTAATACATAAAAAATCATGCTGCACTTAAAATGGAATGAATTTTCTTAAATTTCCAGCAAGATGGTTAACTAAGAGTTGGAACCAACTAGAAAATGGACAGTCCATAAAGCGACAAAGCCATTACGGGGGTGAGTAAAAAATGAAGTAATTAACAGAGGCGGCCACGTCTGCGGGACCCATAATAAATGCATAAGATATCGTGTGAAAATAATCAACCACATTTCAGGAAGCAGTGGGGTAGAAGGCCGCAGTGCACGTTCATTAGTCAGGATTACATGCGTATATGTTTCTCATCAGTGTGTGTTTGGGTGTGTGCGTGCGTTTGAGTATATGTGTGATGTCTTAAAGTTTAATGAAGTGATGCCAAAAATAAAATCTCTTCTAAGATACGATAATGCGTATTCAACTCACATGAGGATTTGGAACATTGTAGGCAGAACCACAACCATGTGCCCCCTTATTTGATGTTTGTGTGCGATTTGGACGACAGATCCTGCCCAAGGACTATGAGTATGAAATGTAATTTCAGCGGGATTGGGAATGGAATTTACAGTGAGAAATGTTTGGGCATGGCGAAACACACGTGCGCGCCCATTTATCTGTACCACATATCAGTTTCAACATTTTGACTAAAAGTCATAAAATTTCAATTTCTCGTCGTAACAAATCGTTCATACTCTCATATGTATGTATGTAATACAAACACCGGCATTTGTAAATATGTTAAAAGTTGAAATAGGCAAATATTTGAAGTTTCCTTTGTGGCCCACTTGAAAAGTTTCGTTCGTAACCTCAATAAATTCATGATGATGTGAGATACCTTTGCCTAACTGCCTGAGAGAATGGCGGCAGACCAAACGAAGCGAGGAAAAAATATAACGGCGCTGTCTTTCCGGAAACAACATTTGGGCTCATCGCACTGCGGGGCAAAACTAAGCGAATCTTCGATGTTGGTGAAATTATACGATATGACGTCAAGTTCGAGTTACATTATGACCGATACTATGGGAATATTCGTTTGTATGTTTGTACGATATTTACTTTGTGTAACTTTCGAAAAAGAAGAATGCTGAAAAAAAGCAACAGAAACCGAAAAGCTTTCAAACTTTTGTTGTGCATTTTCTCACAGACGTTTTTCTTTCAGTACCAAAACAATCTAAACAACTATGCCAAACTCAGCAAATGAATGGAAATGACGACCACATCATCATTATCTTCAGTTGTACCCGAGCGTTCCACCAAAATGACCTCTGCCACAGTGCCACAGCGAGAAAGGAAAGAGGAAATCATCATCGGCAACAGCAACAACTGGCAACTTAAACAAAGCTGTATTCATCAATATCAGCAACAAAAACAGCAATGCGACTGATGTGTAAACGCGTAGAAAGGGGCTTTCTCTTCCACTGTGTCCGCTTCGTCTTCGTTTAAAACCAAAATGAATAATGGCATAATTGTATCATAACCATCAATCTAACAATCCAAGAGTCAGCCATTGAAATGCGCATAAAATTCATTGTAACCCATTTCGTTTTTTGTTGCTGGTATTGCCGGTTAAGCCGCAACCGTTTCAGAATGAAAACCATCAAACTGAATTTGCTGCCGTCCATCCCAATGACGGCGATCATTCACTTAAATCACCAGCAATTGAAATTCGAAACTCTGCCACCTCCACCGGCTGACTGTTGCCAAAAACAATAGACCAGCATTGGAAACCAATGACTATCAGCCATTATGTTTTGTTCTGTTTCAGGTATTTTTTGTTGTTGTTGTTTGGTCCAATTGTACGTCTGTGGTCATCTAAAAAAGGGTTTAAATGCATCGAACTCGTTCGTGTACTCACACGTGACATCGAAGGTTGAAGGGTGTCTTTTGTCCCTTTTTAGGTCTTACTGAAGTCACAGATGATATTATTTTACACGTTTGTTGTTGCTGGAATTGCTCTAAATCACCAACTGCGATAACTATCATTGCATTAAACTGCCTAATAAGAAAATAATCTTCAGCTCACTTATTTAAATTCAATCAAAATTTCATTTTCAGAAGCCTATTTGGCGGCTGGAGAACATTTAATGTCATAAAGAAAAGTGGAAACCTTTTGTATTCATTTAAGCAGAAAGATTTCAATGGTTACAATCTGCAATTCCTTTACTCATCTTTACGGTTTTGTAATATAGAAAGAAATGGTCTTACGCAAAATGGGCTAATAAGGTCTTCTGCAGCACTTATATAGTAGATCTTCAATGGAATATATTTACACTGGTTGTATGAGATATGTCTTTCATTGAATTATGTAGTACCGGTATTATATAAATATTTAGTTCCTACAAAACACTACAGTACTAAACTAAGCACAACGGCAAATTCGATGCAAAATGTTGATGAGATTTGTACAGATGAATAAACATAGATTTAGCCGTCCTGTTGACCGCACAAGATGATCCATAAGGCAAACAAACTATATTTTACACATTCGGGGTTTCTCATAGCATGATTTGCTTTAAATAAATATTGGAGATGCCATAAATTATCAAATCTTTTATTAAAAGTGTAAAAACTACTTCCTACATTAGTTTCAACTTAATAACGAGCTTGGATGGCTAATAACTGTTACTTTCCCAGGGCAGATTATTTAAATTACGGTAGTCGCCTATCCTCAAATGTACTGCTAGACACAGTTGATATTGTAAGATATATAGGTGACTACAGCAGTTAGTGCGTGAACACAACGGATCTAAGAGGTGAGGGGGATATGTTGCTATTGGCAGTTTCTGCTTGAAAGCATTGTACACAAACGTTTGTTCGACGACTGTAGAGCGGTGAAGATTCTGCAATATTTGAGATTTTCTTAACTTAAATGATGCGCCAAGCATTCCTCTCAGTCGAAACTCAGAAAGAAGAAAGTTGTACAACACTGAAAACCCCAAAATCCCGGAGATTAAAATCAGAAATATGTTATTGGCGATCCGAATCTTTCAATTCGGAAGTGATCATATGGGTTGCTATGCTGTCGCGAGTAATTACCGGTCCGTACTGTTTGGAATTTGAGAGAGGATATGATTCCAGCTAGATGGCGCAACTTCAAGCATGCCCAATACGTCTGCCACGAATTCGTGAAACTATCTGGAAAATTGATCTCCCGATTTGACCACGCTGAATCTACCACAGAGTCTACCTGCCGAACCGTCGTAAGAAATTTTACTGTTGGCTTAGACGAGAACCTACTTATGAAACATCTGACATTGCTGAATAGAGCTGATAATATGATATTTTTATATTCCATATAAATACTTAGAGGCAAGAATTTAGATTAATCTGCAAATCGGTGAAGGTTACCACTCATTACACTAGATAGCCATGCGATTTTAAGAGGGAGAAGACCATAAAGCTTCCGACAACTGGAACTTTCGATGCAAAATTTTTTTAGATTACTATGGATTTGCCAACATTTTTCATATATTTTTCCTTATAACGAACGAATAATATTTCTTTACATTTATCCAAGTCTTTGTATAATGTGATCTTTTATTGCGAACATCTCGAAGAAATCGCAAGAACATCAAAGCTCTGCTTGTTATTTAGAAAGATCTGAAAATCAAGCTCAGTTATTCGGAAGTTCAAAAACAAAATTGCTTATGACGATTTATATTCTATCATTGATTTTTTTTGCGTGTATGGAAAAAATTTGCGGAATTTTGAATATTAATTCAGAATATGTTGTAGATTCCAGAAATGTAAGTTTAATGATGACATGGAATATGTCTCTGCGGAAAAATTAGAGTATAATAAGGCGTATTAGTTCAGTTGACAAGAACGCGTAAAATTTTTGTTTTAAGAACTGAATTTGGAAACAGGCGGCAAATAATTCGTGCATCCATCATATAAATCTAGCTTTCTATCTGTATTGGAAAGTCGTAGAGTGTAAATAAGGCTTGTTAACGATTCAATACAATGTTTTTGGAAAAGTCAGCATTGTTTTAAATCAATAGTACGCCCTGTTAAAACATAACAGGGTGTGTAAGTAATGACATATTTCTCGATACTGGGGAAAACCTCTGTGTGCTGTCTTTCAATCTAGCGACAAAGCAAATGTCTTAAACTACAGACCCACGAATAGACATTGTGTTCTGACCGAAATATTTGATAAAATTTTAAAAATTTTTATAATGTGTCAAGTGATATATCTACTTTCCAGAAATGAGTTCTTCCGGCTCAGTCAACGTTTAGCAATGTTGCTGTGTCGCCTAATAAGATTTTAGCCCCTAATGAAAGTATGTTAGGTGTAGATGTCAGATCAACTTTGCGGAACCTTTTGATTCAGTAAATCATGATATACTACTATAAAAAATATCACAATTTGGTATAGATTGTAAATTATTGAATTTTATAATTCATGGAAAACTTTTAGTTAGGTTAGTTGGCTGCTTTCTATTCTTATTCCCTGCTCCCAGTTTATGTGCTGAAATTCTGCAAACCATTTCTCGTGTGATTTAATGCGTACATCTTTGCTTCAAATTTGCGTGATTCTATGCTGATAAAAATCTTT
Organism: Philornis downsi; assembly: GCA_019455685.1. Lineage (NCBI taxonomy): Eukaryota > Metazoa > Arthropoda > Insecta > Diptera > Muscidae > Philornis > Philornis downsi. Next base: position 3,388,183 of record JAHXMU010000251.1, read on the forward strand.
GTAAATGACGTCGTAATAAGTAGCTTTTATTGAATGTACAAGAAAGCTGTAGCATAATATTATATAGGGTGATTTTTTTAACGTAATTTTTTCAAAAATCGAATAAAACACTCAAATTTGCATCATATATTAAAACTTTTTATTGGAATCGATAAACTGGTCTATGACATTTCATTTTTAAAGATAATTTCATGTAAATGTTGTCCACAGCTCCGTCTCAAAATGTCCATTCGGAAGATTCAATTTTTCGTCACTTTTTCGAGCATTTCGGCCTATATTCCACGAATAATGCGTGTTGTGTTATCCTGCAAGGCTTCAATAGTGTTCGGCTTGTCCACATAGAGTAACGACTTAACACAATCTCACAAGAAATAATCAAGAGGCGTTAAATCGCAAGATCTTGGGGGTCAACTCACAGGGTCGAGTCGACAGGTAAGTTGCTCACCAAATTCATTCAATTCAATTCATCCCGATATCGTTTACCGTTGACGGTAACGTTTCTTCTACGGTCGTTAGACCCATAAACCACATCAGACTGTCGCTTTTTCGGGATGCATCGGTAATTCATATATGGCATGTGGCTGTTCATCACTCCACATGCGACAGTTTTGCTGGTGTACGTATCCGTTCAGTAAGAAATGAGCCTCATCGCTGAACACAATTTTTCGATAAAACAGCTGATTTTCATTGAGCTTTTGTAAGGCCCATTCACCAAAAATTAGACGTTGTGGTAGGTCATTCGTCATTCCATGATGAAATTGCAGAGTATACTGTACACTTTTCACTTTGACAGATGACGTTTGGACGCCATTTCCAACCAGTGCTTAAAATCTTAAAAAATCACCGTATATGCAATGATCACAGAACTTCTAATTCATAGACTGCAGTAACCGAAATTTGTGTACATTGCATTGTCTTATATTGCTTGTGGTATCTCCCACACAAATAGTACATGTATTCATGCGACTGTGATGACATTTGGCTGTCAGCAAATGCGGCGCCCTAATTCCGAATATCATTTGTATTCTAAATTGGAGCTCATGATACTAGTTCCACTTGGCTGTCACCGCTGACTTGCCAACAAATGAAACTGTTCTGAAACTCGTGGCAACCTTCTCTATAGATTGTCAGAAGAAATATACGAGTAAATGTAACAACCGCCAACTATTCCGAGAGGTAAAAACAAATTTATTGTGAAATCATTAAATTGGTAAATCGTTTTCTATACTTCTTATTCTTATTCTATTCACATCGACTGACAAATTTTTATCATAAAAACGGCATGACGACATAAAAATCAATTTGTCAAATGCTGGAAGTGGGCAACATCATGCTTGCTAAGACGAAAAATAAGCGGAAATTAGAGTTGTTGATTAAATAAATGGAATTATTACTAGCTAATGTCGTAAACGTTGTTAATCACCACTAGCGGCACATCAACGGCGGGGGGAAGCACACAATTCGCATTTCTCTTACTCTTACTAAATTAGTTCACGTCTTCCCCTGTAAGAACCTGCTGACATATTCCTATGCCTTTGCAAATCAAAAATATTTTTCTACTAAGAAATATCAAAATGATGAAATTCAACATTCGGAGGTAATGTATGGATTTTTAGTACGTCTGCTACAACGATTTTGTTTTATAGAAACTGTTCCTATTGTCGATACTTCAGTCTTGCTTTGATATTTCCTTTGAGAGCTGTCCAATCCCAAAACTCCATTATAGTAAAAAAAGACATCAATTATAACATTTTGGTATATTAGTTTTCTAAAGCTGTTGAGTTAAGATTTTCATTAAAAAATCCCGAGTTTTTCATTAAACTTTGTGTTTTACATGCATAATTATCATGTTTGCATGGTAAAAAGTTTTAACTTGGTTCCATAAATATTGTGAAGTGTCTCGGCCACATACGTTCCTCTATCCTTTCAATCCTTTAGTATGTTGCAGTATGTAAATGGTCATTTAAATGATGAGTTTGCTGTGGAAAAACTAAAATTTGGTTTACACATCGGTTGCTATCTGGGGAGCCATTGTTGGTGATATATGACCATGTTGATTATAACTTTTGACATTGGGAGCGTAGACTCATTCCCTATCTTTCAGTTCATAGTTTTTGCTATTCAAGAATGTTGATGAATTTTGTTTTATAATTTGGTAGCAACATAGCATTATTCGTGTGGGTTTTACATACTCAGCATATACGTATTTATCACAAATGCGGCCACCTTTTGTTGGGAGGACACAATTTAAGGTTCTTTTTTAATTGGATCGTAAAAAAATGTCAGTTGTTGGGATTATGTGCTGGCGAACAGAAACTTGGAAGAATAATTTCATGTAGGGTAAATAATTTGCTAAAACGGGTTACTGCAAGACGATGACGGAATTTTGTTAAATGATAAATACGAGCATTTTATACAAAATGAATAATCCGAGAAGAGATAAGGAAACATTTATTGCAAGTGCCAATTAGTACCATTCATGACAAACGTAAAAGTTAAAAAGCAAAAGAGTCATATTTGATTGATTTTGTTTATGGAATTATGAAAGCGCATTATGATGTGTTTGTATTTGAAATATTTGTTCTTTACAATAGATGAAAATTTCGGAATAAGGGTTCAATTACATTAAGTTGATAAATTTGTATGGGAGATACCAGAAAGGATGTGGTAATGCATTCATTTCTGTTGCCAGGCTCAAGTTTTTCAAACGCTTTACCTGTGCTGGATATGAGTATGAGTTAAATTAGGTAATTTGTACTGGATAACAATTCAATGAGTAACAAGTGAAGTGACGCTTCGTCCGGGCCGAAGCTCATACACCCGCCACTATGGATTGCGATGAACAGTGTCGTAAAGAATGTGTAAACTACTCGTCAGATAAGTAGGCTTACTGGAAAAGCCCTATCCGGTACATATTACCTATTACCATATATAGCTTTGAATTAATTTAATTAATGAAATGCGGGTAGATGGACGGACATTGTTATATCAAGATAGGTTTTTGTGATGATTACGTACTGTACTCATATGGAATCTCAAATGAGTATTTCTGTGAGATTCCCTTCAGGAATATATTTACTATAGCTGTTACAAATCGAATGAAATGAGTATAAATAATGGGCAAACTGTAAGGAAGCTATCAGAAGAAATCAAACAATATTGCATGTCCCCAGCAGTTGTATTGAAAAATATTATGCTGTGTTACGTTTAACGAAGTTTCATAAATATTTTCAACAGTTACATATGTCTTCCTGCTGCTAACCAACCAGGCGTATACAGCTCAATCGACATAAAATACCGCAAAACAGGCACTTGGTACTTCACTTTTACTAATGAAAAATTAAGATTAAATTTATACTATGCGTGGACTATGCTTATCTCTGAAATTGGTTGTCTTTATTTTGCAATATAAACTATTTGGATTTGCGACATTTCCCGAGATTAATAGAGAAAATTTCAAGGAATAGTCAGAAATTGAGTACATTGCCTATTCGTTTTCCAAAAATTTTGGTTGCTTTGCCAAAACATCTACACTGCTCTCTTCAATAATTATGTTTTATTATCTATATGCACATTTCCTGTTTAATGTGATTTCCACTGATATTTTTTTGTATCATACCCGTGGGACCGTCTTCGTATTGTAAGAGCAAGGCCATACGCCATATGCTGTATCATCGGTGGTTTCATGATCAGGTGGAATAAATCTGAACATAATGTCTACGGTTTTTTTGGGGGTTTGTTAAATTGCAACATCATATTTATTTCATTTCTCATACATGCTTAACATGCTGCGCTTTAAAAATGTCGTGTAGAAAAAGAAAATTCGAATCTTCTCACGGAATTCAACCATTCTTAAATTACTACGCACGCATAATTCATCTTAACTTAAATTTCACTCGGTTAGGAACTACGTACCACCACTCAGGAAGGGACGGTGGAAGGAATACTCATTTGTAGTAATCCTATTAAGTGGCAAAAACGACATGAATTAATAATTATAAACATTGTTCATAAAGCGTAAACATGTTGCTTCGTATTGTCAACTAATAAATTGCCACGCAAGAGTGTTTGTTTTGCCTGGTTATTGTTATTAAATAATTGATGAGTATATCGCGCCCCCTCCCGCGCGCCTTAAATAGTTTAAATTAATGTTGTAATTACAAGATCTGAAAATGAACAGTTTCAGTTTAATTACCAGTTGCGTAAACAGCATGATACTGTTCAGAGCATCAGTGTTTTATTTTTATTGCGGTTTCATATTTTCGACCCTTTATTGTTGGTAGTCGCGAAGCTTGTTCTCTAGATTGGTGTGACCTCTTTGGCCGCCGAAGTAATTAACTATCCCCGACCTAGTTATGGACGACTCATTTGTAGTATCGCGTTTTTCCATCCAATCGAATATTTACAGACCGTATAGCTGTTTCATGTCTAATGAACAACGAGGAAAGAAACATTAACTAAAGTTATTTACTGCATGTTTTTTTCTCGTATTTCGTGGAGCTTAACATGATTTTTAACTTTATAGTTGTTATTACAATTTAGTTTTCGTTTTTTTTCCCTTTGAAAACAAAAACTGCATCAACCACAAACCCGTTTAAACCTTCGTGGTTATACAACTCGATAAAGTGCAATAGTTAAGACGACTGCATCCACATTGCGGTACAGCTATGCAAAGATTAACTTCAAAAAACTTTTAGAGTAGATTCAACTCAAAAAAATGCCGTGCAATTTTATTTAATAGCCACATAATCCAAATGGTTGAAGTAGGTAATTTTTTGGTTGAGCGATATCTCTACTCCGGAAATGTTGGAATCTTTCCATCGGTCATGTCCCATCAGCATTTCCGTAACCACCTGCTAGTTTTACCCCACAGGAGAGCTAGCTCAGTGCCTCCTGATGTGTGACTTCAGACAACAGTGATTATCACGGGGTAACTAGCGTTTATTTACAACTATATTGTAATCAGCGTGTGTGAACACATTCACAGCTACAATACGTTCTCGGTGCTTAAAGGTAAACGACACAAAAACTGAAAATGTTGAGAATTTTAATGGAATTCCTTTGTTAATTTTAAATTACACTAAAAAGCCGTGACAACATAATCAACTATGGCGACAGAATAAATTGTCATGTGACATTTTCACTCATTTACTCTCCCTCTCTCACTCTCATATAGACATATACTCCTATTTCGGTGCCAAGTGTCAATGTCAAAAAGTTCGTTCGTTCGACTTTGACAGGCTAAGGGAGAAATTTGTAACATACAAAAAAGAAAAAAAAGAAAAAAGGAAACGGCAGCAACAGCAGGAGAAGAAACAACTCAACCAACACCACTGTGCTGTATTCTAACAATCCCATTACGTGTTGTACAAATCTAAAGTCGGAGTATTCGGTGCCGTAGAGTGAAGCAGAGAAGTGAAATTAATTGAATGTCCTCACGTAACATACACTAGCAACAACTATAAATTTCACTGACCACAAAGGTTAAAGGTTATGACAAGCATCGCATATTACATTGTGCCGGAATTACAGAATTGGTAATGATTATAGACGTTGGGGGTTTATTTTTTTACATTTAACAATTTTTTTTATTGCTTCTCATTTGGGGCCCTTCGGTCTGAGAGTTGTCGAAAATGTGTTACAGCAAATAATTTAGTACCTTTTAAAATATCTTTTGTTTTTCTTCGCGAAAGAACATCACAATACATGTACATAATTATGTCACGTAAATGTCAAAAGGGAAAACAGGTGTCTTCCGGTTTTGAAATTTTATTAATGGTTTTTTTGATGGGTTGCACGGCAGTGGGAATGTGGTAAGATAAGTGCTAGTAAAAGGTTTCATGTATCGCAGTTAGACGGACCGATTGACAGGCGCATTTCCCTTTGGTTGTTTTAACAACCGTAAATTTTGGGTATTGGCAGAGTATACGTCATTTAGCATATTTAGAATGATCCGATTTAGGTTATATGTGCACAATTTTCACACAATTTTCTTTGCTAACCTTTTGCCATTTTGAATGTAATTCCAGTACGCCTCTCTTATTGAAACCCTTGTTCCTAATGGTAAAAAACTGGTATATTAGATTATCACATATTCACCAGCATATTAATGGCTGGTGATCATTCATTCATCATTTCATTTGGTGTCAGGCCCGGATAATAAAGCTCACAATCGAGCTTCCGGAGCTTTTAACGACTTATTATTGACGTGTGTGGCCTGGCCTTGTCCCCATGGATCACAATACCTTGGTCAAAGCTGGCCGCTTATGGACGATTGTTTTATTCAGACATTCCACTTTTTGATAGCACATTTACGAAAACCTTTCATGCTGGAGCATTTTCTTGCATTCACAAAATATGACTCAGCCAATGCTATTGCGGTTTTTTATGATCGTCTCCACGTTGGCATGAGTGTACAACCCATATAAATGCGGTACCCTCCGTTGATGGCGACGGGTCTGTGTACCCCACAGACTGAATTTCTCTCACATGCTTCCAGAATCATTCCAGATTTTGTGCCATTTATCGAGATAAGTGAAATGAGTGGCTGAGTCTTCAATCCTCTTTCCATCATTATCATCTTCATGAGTGCACTGAATACATCCCACGATAGACTGTTGTAGACGTAAGAATGAAGGAAAAGCCAGTCGGAGGCTTCATTCTGTTCAGACCTCAGGGTCCTACTTATACGTGTATACTTATTATGAGACAAGCATTAAAATCAGCTTCGTTAGCCCCTCAGATGAGGAAATCTAATATTAAAAGAGTGTTCAATATTTCCTTTCTTACGATGATGTTGCGGCATAAGCTCTGCTTGTAACGGGTAAAATTTGTAATTTCAAACTGATTTCCTTCCAAAATCTCAAATTTGTTTATAGGATATAATTCATCATATCTAAATTTTAACAGCACCGACCAAGATGTGTTTGGTAGTGCAAAATCCTCATATTAAGAATTGCTTTCGTAGCTTTTTCGTGCTGATTTTTGAAATCTTAATGAGTGTGTCGATGGAAAATACATTCACGTTAAAGAATTGTAATGTCTTTCGTCACTGCAATGTCATCCGTTCCGCACGAGCGTAACACTGTGCCTCCATCTATCTTTATGCCTTCATCCTTTGGTTTGTTCAGACTTTGCCACTGAGTTTATGTTTTTCAATAAATATATGCTCTCAACAACAACAACAATTCAAACTGCACTCCAATACCATCGTTTGTTCTCTACATACGATCGGATGGAGTTTTGTACTGGTCCTCAACCTCACTCTTGTGTGGTGCTCCCACTTTTACCTGTAAAGTAAGAAGACAGTAATCATTTGTCTCAATATCTAATTGATAGAGTTGAAAGTTAAATGTATGGCAATGATTGGAGATGATGATGATGAGACACTTTTCCTATGGTTTATGTTGCGCAACTTTATTTTACTCTATGGAGTTGTGCCATCAAAGCATGACTGTAGCCAGGATATCATGGCGACGGGGTCACTATCTTTTTTTTTAATTTTGATTGATTACTTTAGATTGGTTAGAGAAGTATCGATTATATGATTCAAAACCTGAAATATTTCAAACGAAAATATATTTATAATATTAAATGTGACCAACGCTGTTAATGTTGCTTGCATTTCCTTTTTTAATGGCATAATATTTAAACGGCGAATCTTTTAATATTAAATCATTTTGGCTTTATTTCGCAAAAATGTTGCGAATGTTTTTTTTTGCGAAAAAATAAATAATGAATATTAATATATATTACATTTCTCTAAGTTTTATATCAATGTTAACACCGTTTTTATGCCTTCACCCAAATAAAAAAAAGGTATACGAAGGAATGAATGTACGTTGTATGAGTTGTGCAAAGTGCCACATATGTCCTTTGTCCAGACGTGTACCATGAGTTCTTAAGACCATTGTGCGATGACCTTCTATCGGTCAGGCTGGCTAGAAACTTTTTTTTATGAAACTTTTTAAAGCTTGTCACAGCCTAATATTTGGTCAGATCGTAACCAGTGAGTTGCAAATGGGCTATATGGCCGCGCCACTTCTAGTATCTTCCATACAAATTGACAGATTTTCCAAAATTCCATCTTCCGCGTGGAAATCTTAACTCGTATATTGTAACAACCTAAAATTTTGCCCATTGTATTGTTTTGTAGCGCTAAGTAACATTTAGAAAAATCGACCAAAAATTAAACACATTCCTTCTGACAGTTCCCATACAAATGACTGATTTAACCCATATGTTCATATCTTTTATCCGGATAAACTGAATTTGGCCACGTTTACCTTACTACATACCGTAGCAACTTGTAAAGTGGGATCTGGGAATGTGAACGTAGCTTTGTACCTTCTGCCATCTTTCACACAAAACTGAATGGCTTTCCGAGATTCATTCTAACTTGATGTCTGCAGCAACCATATCTTTCTTCATTGTATTACTTTATAATGCCTGGAATCACTGAGAAAATTCGATCACATGATAACGTCGATTCTGGCACTTCCCATGCAAATATCCGATTTGATTCATTAATTCGTAGTTTTACTTCTTTCATGCAGTTGGACTGAATTCATAAATTTTTAATTTGCTTTTCGTAAACTTATTTGTGGCAAGGAAAATGGGCTGCATGGCCATGCCCATTAGCCTACGAGATATAGGCCGCAATAATTTAAATTTATGTCACTTTCGTTAGATACTGGCAAAAAAGTGGAAAAGTCGATCGGATAACATCACCCTTTCTGGTACCTCCCATACATTTATTATTTACATTTATTTATACATTTACATGTATTATTATTATCTAATTTAACCTGTGTATGCATAGATTCATATCATTCATTCTACTTTACTAAATTCGTTCTATTTTTACAAGCTTCAAGCTTTTCGTATACTTAGTTCTGCAAATGAAAGCGGCAAATTAAGATGGCCGATTTAGCAAAAGTCAATGGTTTCTCTATAGTTTGTAAGCAGAAGGCAGTAAATTGTAAGAGATTTATGATAATTAAGTTTAGTAGGTTATGAGTTATAATTTTACTTTCTTCATTGTGAGTTAATTCACAGCATTTGTTGATAAGCTTTTACTACATATCTTCCGCCACCTTGGGCGAAGGTAAGTCTGTCTTAAATTCCTAAACTTGAGTGCCAAATTTTTATATATATTGGGGACGTAATAAAACACCGTCCATTTTAATCAAAAAGTTGATATTATTGTAATGTAAGATTATGTTGAAAATTTCGTATACGTTAGTCTGTAATTGTTGGTAATGTATAAACTGAAAGCATAAATACGGGCATTGTTTAAAGTGATACAAAAATAGTAAAAATAAAAATGATCATTTTATTGATATTATCTTTTCTTGAAAGTGATTCGGAATATATATATATATACACTAGACGACCCGGCAAACGTTGCTTTGCCTTCAAATTTTATTTTTATTGGAAATGTTTCATTAGCAGGAGCAGAAATAATTGCTTTTTGATTTGTGGTTTGTATAGGAGGTACCACGCCCCATTGTCCAATCCCGCTCATATTAGCAGTAGCACTTAAGATATGTACACCAAACCTACGCACCAAATTTTGTTCAAATACCGTAAGCAGGAGCAGAAATAATTGATTTTTAATTTTTTGTTTGTATGGGAGGTACCACGCCCCTTTGTCCAATTGAACCGAATTGTAAATCTAAACCATCCCGGGCACCACCCAGACGCATATACAAAAATTTATACAAAGCGGTCCAGCCGTTTAGGAGGAGTTCGCTGACAACGCCCGTACAGTAGAATTAAAGTAAAAAATATATGTATTGAAACATAAAAATCATTATTTAAACACATGTTTAATAATTATGTTATTTTCTTTTCTTCTGAAAGAGGGCAAATTGTACCTCTTAATGGGAATAGTTTGACCCTCTCCGTGTTGATATCACTACAAAAGTTGTCATTCCCACAATCAGATCAATCTGTCTAACCCCATAAATAACTATATCTTGGTTGCTTTCTGTTCTCCTACGGGCAATCTCCTTACGACTATATAACTTAGTTCCCACAAATATTTGAAATAGCGTGTTTCCCTCTATATTGATGTGCCTTAAATTGAAAATATCTGTAGCGGACAGCCTTAGGCCCTGTCTTCAAAAAATGCAGGGAATATCGGGGGTTTTGATCCCCCCACCTCCGGCCTTATTTCATAGTATCATACACACACACACATGCACACACATGTGGTCGTAAAATGTAGGTAATGAATAATTAAATTCTTAACAATACTTTTGTTCCGTTCTGAGATAAGACTTTTCGAAAAGCTTAAAAAGGCTCCATTAAGAATACATGAGTCCAAACAACAGCTTTTCGGGCAACCTCTGTGCGGACCGTAAATGGTTGTAAATAATTTGTTTAAATTTGTAGGTCACATGAATTAAATGGGGAAACTTAATGGAACTTAATTGAATATTGAATAGTTACTTTTATTCAAATTATTTTGTTTTGATTGAGTTTGTTACTCACGCATTCATTAAAGAAATGGTTGCAATTGTTTTAGGAGTGATGGAATTTTTTTCTTATAACAGTTGAACAATCGTTATGAAAAAAAACAACTTATTCAGTACCAAATCGGGAAAAACGCTATTGAGTTTTTGAGGTTATTGTAAAATTTCATTATCACTGCTTCGCGAAAAGAATATGGCACAGCTTCTTGCATGCAGTGTGCTTAAAAGCGTTTTCAATTTTTCTCTCTGGAAACTAACACCGTTGTCAATTTTGTAAATGATTAGCACTATTGTTTCTACGTCTTTCTTAAATTTTTTTAATTGAGCAAGTTTGCAAATTTGCATCCAATTTGTAATAAACACTATAAAATGTGTAAGGTAAAATTGCCCTCGTTTGTTTTTTAGACTAACGAAGCCTAAAAGGCATTCTTTTTCTCCTTTCGAACTTAAGAGAAGATTAAGAGATTTTTAAAACGGACATTTCATTTAAAAACTTATATGAAAATGTACGAGAACTAACAAACCGCATCACCGCATTTTGAAGTATAGCACTGTCAAATGGTGATCAATTTCTTAAAACGTTCATTGTCCATAATCCATAGCGATGAAGTTCGATCGAAAATGCAGTCACTCCATTTTATGCTCTGAAGCACGCACCATTCGACTTTGTTGCAATCAATATCAATTTGTAGATTTTTCATTTAGATTTATGAGCGTATATATGATTACTGCCATGTATATAACTACTATGCATAACATAGTATATGTACATATGCACACTCAGCGGCGGAAATTGCAGGGCCTTCACTGTGCAAGGCATACAGAATACTTTATTCTGAATCCGCAACGTCTTCTATCGTACTTCCCCCGAAAAGCTTTCCATTATATCTTATGAAGAACGTATACACATTCCCTTTTCCCTTCTAATAGAAGGCACCGTAGAAGAGAAAATGAGATGAGGAGTCTACTTAGAATATGTGAAATATGAGAATGTGTAAATATGCAAAATATTGTGTGCTCATCCTGAACGTTTTCGCCAACTATAAAACTTTCCAAATAATCATGTTGTTTTTATATATCGTATTTTACCAATACGAGTATTTTACCCATTCACTAAAAATAAAGGCTCTTCAAAACGAAAATCTATTCAAATTATAAAGACGAAAACATGTAGTTGTTCGCCTGTTCAACGAACGACCCTAGACCCTCCAGAAGCCCTTCTTTTCGAAGCAGGACAGGTCTACCGAATTCTATTCAAGGCATGGGAAACCATGATCGAATGCTGTCCATCCCGTGCTTTCTGTCCCTGTATACGTACAAGTATGAGCGGTTGTGTCCATACTACATACATATGTACACATTCACATGCCGTCGTACATATGTAGGTAAGAATTTCCGTCTTCAGTTTTAAAATGTATTCATTCGAATTGAAAGCAAAATGAATGGTCGAACAGAAGGGACGAAGGAAAGAAAGTAAAGCAAAGACCGAAAGAAATGTCATCAAGAAAATGTACGAGAACTCAAGAAAAGTGTGTCAGTTTATGCACTAAATTTACTTACGTTTATTTCATTTTAACGTTTATCGTATCGTATGTTGTAGGACAGTTTTAGTCAGCGTCTATAAGCGAATGTTTGCAGAGCATACATAATTTACAATTAATCATAGCGATATGCATTTTCAAGTTGTATTCAGAAGAGTCAGCGTTGAGACTCCTTCCCTCTTTCTCAGTTTCCACCAAATATGACTGTTTTGTGTTTTTTTTTTTTTTAATTTCAGCAGAAAACTGCACAAGAAACAAATGGAGAAAAACGATTGTTGTGCATTTGGGTCAGGTTGTTGATTACATTAAGTCTCTCTCTCTCTCTGCTTTTGCTGTTGTGATTTAATGTCATAAAACTTTGCATAAATTTATTTAATTCTTTTGTCAAAGGTTAATTCAGCAGAAATGGTAGTCAAATGAATAACAAAGTACTCACATGTCGCATTTGATGTCATTGAAAGCTGAAGAAGACCACTTGAAACGTTAGCTGGCGATAAAACATGACGGCGTATGAAGCGATCTTATTCCTGGCATACAAACCTGGATGGAAAACGTTGATGCAATTGTGCTTTTTTATGATAATTGATTTAACAATTATATTGAAGAAGAGATCAACATCAACATTTATTGCATAGTTCGGTTGTGGAAAATTCAATATTAGTATGTTAAAACCGCTCTATATTCTGTCCATAGATATGACTTAATAATAATTAATTAATTGATAATAATAATTTAATATCTTAATTCAGTTGTAGATATCATATGAATCAATATACGAATCAAATAACTTTTTCAATTTATGCAATGGAAATGATTGTACTCTGATCATGTACGACAGCTGTTCACGTGTAATAAAAAATAGCTACCAGTTGTGATGCAAATTTAACGAATGTGGATATGAAGCGTTTGTTTGGATTGTTCCAAAATATTTTGATCTAAGCGCCGTAAAAATGAACTAACTTATATGTGATGAATATATTGGACAAATTCAAACAAAGTGACATAAAGTAACTTAACTTGAATTTTTTTTTTGTTTCCAACGGATTAAAAATTCACTCAAAATAATAAATTTTTTAAAATCACTTAAAGAAGTTGTCAAATAAATTTGTAAAGAGAAAAATATATTTATATTTTTTATACTTTTATGATGTCTTTCTAGCAACGGAAACAAAAATCAGTTTGAAAAGTTTGAATTTCAAACAGATTAGGGAAAACGGTGTCATGGGTGGTTCTTGACGGATACTCGTATTTTTCACTGCACAAAAACATAAAAAAATAAATTCCAATTTAGGAGCTTATAGTACTAAAGTCTTGGGTTTTCGTGTAGGTTTCTCCATTATTTATTTTTACTTCCCACAGGAAATAGTGGATTTCAAAATTCATGGTACAATTCAATTTTTATTTGTAAGCAGTTTTAAGAAAATGTAAAAAAATAGGTTTCGTCCATAGAAGATAACACACAAATTTGTAAGCAAGTGTAAGTTTTTTAAATGTACGTTCTTGCATTTAATGTATTTAATGTATCTTTGTATCCAGGACAATATCTTTAAGAACTAATGAATAAAACACAGTTTCTTTGAATTTCAATATTTGTTGAACGACTGTATAGGGGGTTTGCTCGATTACGATCGTACAGGCGGTTTGCTCGATTAGGACTAATTTCTCGGGATGGTCTTTGCAATCACTTTCTCTACGATTTTGGTATTCGAAAATGACTGCAGGAACGCGAGAGAACTGTAAGACGATCATTTGTTTAATACAGTACAAGTTGGGGAATTGATACGACCTTACTAAAAATTTCTGAATTCATTTCCAGAATGAACATTGCCAAACAGAGTTATTATGTCTCTAATATTCCAGACGATGCGATTGTCTCAATACTACACTAAGTTCCCGCTGTTTGCCTATAAATGGCGCCAGCTGTAAGTGCTAGTCGATTTTGCTATAACCTAAACGTCACGGGCCAAGCTTGTGCTTCGACACAATAGCGATTTTCTTTTGACGTCATATTCTTTTGGTTATGTGAATATGTATGATTTGGTGCCAAATAATCATCATATGCGTGAAGTATTGATTTTATTCTTTCAATCGAAGAAAACGGCGGCTGAAGCTCGTCGAGAGCTTCAAAACATTTACGGAGAAGCTGTTTTAAGTAAAACAACGTATCGCGATTGGTTCCGTTGCTTCAAAGACTGTGATTTTGATGTTGACTCGCCTGAAGAAAGACGAAAAACCTTCGAAGATGCTGAATCGACGACATTGTTTAATGGGGATCCGTGTCAAACGAAGGTAGAGCTTGCTTCAGTATTAGGAGTTACCCGCCAAGACAGCAATCTAAAGAAAAGAAAGTCATGGGAGCTGACCGGTAATGGTTTTACGTTAGGTTATGCTCTGTATTTGTTCAGACCAGGTCGGTATTATTTACTGGGAGCTGTTGAAATCAAGCGAAACCGCCACTGGAGATCGGATCGCTCGAATAAGTGAGTCATCAGCATGACAACGCTTGGCTTGATGTAGCCAACCTCGTTAAGACCTACCTGGAAACGCTGAAATGGGAAGTCTTACCTCATCCGCCATATTCTCCTGATATTGCGCTCTCCGATTATCACTTGTTCCGTTCGATGGGACGCGGTCTGGCTGACTCATATGACGACATCAAGGAATGGCTGGATTCGTGGTTTGCCCTGAACAGATTTACCGTGACGTAATTCGCGGTTTGCCAGAAAGATAGAAAAAAGTAGTAGCTAGCGATGGACAATACTTTCAATGAATCGTTTGTAAACATGTTTTCATAATAAAGTTTCATTTTCATAAAAAAAGCTAGAACTTAGTTGCGCACCAATATTTCATTAAACGTAGTATAAATAATAATTAATTGTCGGCAAAAAAAATGTTTGGTTACAAATTTTGTTCATTTCCTAAATCAGTTGCATTTTTTTAACATATAAGGGGTGCTAAAAAGAAGTCCATTATATTTGCATGACTTGAATTCTGTATTTAGCAGAGTTTGTCTAGTTGTGACTGACTGACTCGTAAAAACTCTCATCCACATTGTCCAAAAAAGAAAACGTGGAGAGTTGACTTTTACATGAAATATACAGGAACAGGTGGTAATCACTTGGTGGTGGCAGAACCGGGTTATAAGATGAATGGATAAGAACTTCTCAAGCATGATGTCGGAGCTTCTGGCGAGTCACTATCGATGTGTGTAGCGTGGGATTGCCCGATGGAACAGAATTCCTCTCCTATTAGCTGAGCCTGGCCGCTTCTGGCAATTGCTGCCTTCCGGCGGTCCAGCTGATGACTGTACAGGTCCGCATTAGGAGTTTGACCACAAGGAAGTAACCTATGGTAGATGGTTTTCTACCAATACTATCAAACACACAGCAAAAATGTGATTTGGCCACCGTTTTCTGCGGCTTACCCAAATTTGCTTGACGTTGTCGTTAGTGACCCACTTTTCGTCACCCGTCACCATCCGCTTCGCAAATGGGGCGATGTATGTCGCATCCATACATCGATCTTCTTTTTGTGCCCAACCTTATTCAAGTGGTTTCAAATGGTTTTTGGTGCAATGTTTAGCTGCTGGACTATAGAAACATTGCTTACACGACAGTCGAACTTGACGACTTCCACTGTTCTATCGACATTTTCGACAAATGCTTTCTCAGAGTGTGGTGCATTTTTCACATTAAAATTACACTGTTCACGTTTTCGATCACCCGACTTGCGTTTCCCTCTTTATCGAAGAAAAACTGTAAAATATTGTGTTTTTTTTTTATTGATGCGTCCATTTTTACGGCACTCTCAAAAACTGCTGAGTCGAGCAATCATAAAACTATATGAGTAGTTTTTGAGTACGAAATGTTATCTTTATAACGCGATCGAAAATATATAATGCGAGGTAGTAAAGTCATCTGTCGGGAAAATAATTGATTTATTTTTACTAAACCTTATATTTATACAAAAATAACATCGATTTAAATGGAATTAGCTCTTTGACCTGTCAGTTTATGCTACGACTATTGTATCTTCGCGTACCACTCTTTAAAGGATTAGTTCGCATAAGGTTCATTTTTTCAATCTGCAGATATACTCGTACATGTCTTATAGACTGGTAAACGAAATTATTCATTATTAATAATACTACCAATTAAAGATCGGAAATAAAGTTAGTTTAAATGGATATATTTCTGAATAAAAATTCAAACATGGGAGAAAGGTATTACAAAGTTGCAAACATCTTGTAATTGTTAGTCCAGAAATTTCAAAAAATAAATGTTCAACATTCATTGTTCACGCGCGAGAATTCAACTTACCCATGTCAGATAATTCCGCAAAATTTATTTTATTATTATTATTAAACATTTTATCTCTGCGAAAGGAAATATATAAATATTTTTCAGCAATTGGTGGTAACCAAACTTTTTAAGTTTTTCTCAATACTTGACATAACACATTTCATCGATACTACAACAATATTTGGAATTTTTTGCTTTTCGTAAGGAATGAAGTTTTGTTTTGTTTACAAAAATGTTTGAAAAATCTGCAAAATATATTTATTTTGCATAATAATCGACAACACAAGAGAAACATTCTGCATATTCTTTATATTTGCAGGCCCAAACATGAAACATCCTTTAGCATCGTCCTTGGAGCAACAGCAACCGGGTTGTAGCATTCTTGTTCTAAGCGCCAGCTAAAACAACAACTCTCAAAGAGATGTTAAGTTTTTACCACCGCATGATTGAAATTAAGATTTGCTGGGAAATGCTGGCAACTTCTCATGCCCGCTCTGCTTGGTGGGACCAAAGTGGGCGGAGAGTGCATATGCATGCTTATTTATACGAGCTTGTGTGTCTGAAACGTTCATTAAAATCTAGCACAAGAAGGCGTTTTTATGCGAAAATTGCTGTATTTTATCCGTAAAGTATGAGATGTAAATTATGGTTTTAATATTAAGTGGTGCTTTATTTCGGCGCCGGGTCCGGGGTGGTACTCGACAGCGGATCCTTGTTCATGCGCCACCATGTATACTCGTATATATGAGCGTGCTATATATGTATGCACGAATATATGTATGTGTCGTATTCATGTAATCCCCGGTATACATGTACACATGTACATGTATATATATAAATTTCAATTTTCATTAAATCTAAATTTTCATTAAAGTGAAATTGAAACATAAATCGTTTTCGAAGCGAACAACAAAAATCGCTGCAACAGATAAAACATAAAGCATGTTGCTTCGTTGCTTGGTCTCTGCAACAGTCGCAGGGGCAACAGTAGCAGTAGCAGCAGCATCAGCAGCAGCCTAATCTGGATGTATGTTATGCCCGGTTTTAAGCAAAAAAAAAAAAAAAAAAGACAGGGAAAGGCAAAATATAATTTTATAACAGTCGAAATATTACTTCAGGGAATACCAGCACAATAGTAAAACCGAGGCGGAAAGAAGGAGCATAGGAAAATATTCGCTATAATGGTTCAACATAAACAAAACGAGAAACATCTTAAAATGCTTTCAAGTGGTTACCTACAGATAATAACATAATTGGGTAACATTTGAGCCATTCAGGCGACCGAATGAATGAACGGTAGGCAAAAAGGTCGTCCGACTGAAATAATGAAAAAAAATGAGCAAATTTGGCAAAACTTTGCAAGAGGCCATAATAAGTTTCCGAATAAAGGAAATCATAATAATAAGAAACTTAAAATTCCTTTTTTGTGCTGTTTTTATTCCATTCAAGGACATTTGGAAGGGGAATCCTTTTGTAACCTTCAAGGAGACGGTGGCAAGCTATTGGACAAAAAGGAAACACACATCAATTTATTTTTCTTATTTGTGCAGCTTTTCATATTCATGTTCATTTTATGTTCGTTTGCTTGACTGAAATCCTTAAAAGTTTTATGGTTATTTTATGAACATAACAAATAATAATTGGGCTTCTTCTTCTCAACCGAACTGAATATGGTTCAACTTTCGTTAACATGCCATTGACATGTACCCTGTTTTGCCTTTGAGGCTGATAAATCATTTTAGATTGTTGTCAATTTACAGTCACAAGTGGAAAATTGCGGACCTCAATTTAAGCTTGTTAACAATAGACAAAAGAGGCAGCATCAAGTTTACATCGCAGAGAAGGAACTGCAGATATAGTTATGAAACCCTTGTTCAAAATGTTTGATCACTTACAGTTCTATATTTACACACTTTACAAAAAAGTGGAATATTTTTGCTTCGTTGTGAATTAAAAGTATGCTGGCATCATTACCTCCATATTGGTGAAAGAATCTGCGAGCTTTTATTTGTAGCTTACTGGCGGATCATCGACATCTGCGACTCGCCTGGTTTTAAGCAAAGAATTCGTTATTCCGACCCACTTTAGACTTGCTGTAGCACGCTGTGGTTCCGGGAACTGATAACCTGCACTTTGCTTTCTATTGCCATTGTATGATATTCAGCTCACCTGTGACTTTGATTCAGTCTTTATCCATGTAAGAAGTTATCCGGGTTCCACGACCGTGTGTGTAAAATATTATTTCCCTCAGAGGCGATGCGATTGTTTCCACTACATCAAGGATTATGTGAATCTTAACAATAAAATTCCAGGCGCTAAATAAAATAAAACAACAAATTTCGCCCGAGCATTGAGTCCAGTATGTATTACATAAAACATGCTCCACGGTGTGGTAATGGGAGTTTCTAACACTCAATAATTTTATACCTGTTGATATTTTTGATTCAGTGAAAAGGGCTTTAACTCGTTTTCTGTTATTATACTCGTGGTTTACGACATATCAGGCTTACAACTTTCAAGAAAGCTAATTTGATTCTTTTTATTGTCGTTTTTTAGGTTCGCAGATTTTTGAAACAGTATTAATTTTTTCTGGCCTTGTCTATCTCCCGCCACATCTCAGAACTCAGAGTTGATACAGAGAAGCTTAAAATAGATTTATTATCGCACCAAATCTATTACCAAAACTTCTTTCATCATTTTCCATCAATATAAGGCATGTTGAGGAGAAACTAAGCAGCTCAGTAACATTTTCAATAAATTCTTACTTGTATTAGCATTAAATTGTTAATATTTTTATAAATAATTTTCATGGGAAATGTCGAAAATATTTGATAACGTTTGTTAATCTACCCAGAGAATTGCAAGATTGTAGAAAAACTTAAAAATTAGAAGGAAAAGTCTGCTCACATAAATGTCCATTTGGTTAAAATGATGCTAAATATGAACACAACTGCATCCTGAGTTCACGTTGCAATCACAAGATTTGTTGTGAGTGCAAATACGTTTCCTCCATTCTATAAAAGATGGCCTTATTAATAAGTTAAGGTTGTAATTGCCAAATGTAAAACGTCGTGTTACAAGGTTGGACATCTGGCAACACCGTAAACGTGAAATATTTGCGATTTTGGGTTGGCGTCAAATATTTTTTCGTGCGAAAATGTCGATTATTAATTTTTAATTTAAAGAAATCTGGAGCTAAGACCCATCAATTGCTTGTAGAAGCGTATGAGGAGGCTGCCTTAAGTGGGAGCCGTCGTTATGAATGGTTTCAAAAGTTTAAGAGCGGTGCGTTCGGCGTCGTAGGTAAGGAGCGTAGTGGAAGACCGAAAGTATACGAAAGCGCAGAATTGAAGTCATTATTGAAGAAAGGTTCGTGTCAAAAGCAAGAAGAAATTGCAGTTACATTAGGAGTGACAAGACAATAAAATCCACATTATTTTAAATTGTTGGGACCGATTCAAATGAAAGGACATTTGTTTCCATCTGAGCTGATGCCTAGAAGTGACAAAATTATTTTAATGCATGCTCGTCCACATGTTGCTCTGCGAATCAAAACCTACTTACAGACCCGTCCGCCATATTTAACAGACATTGGGCAACGCCTCATATCATGTGAAGAAATCATAAGGAAAAGTAGTGGTTGGCGATGAACAATATTTCGTAAAACACGTAAAAAATGTGGGGGACTTCTTTCACTCCCAAAAGAAAGTTGAATTGTATACTAACTTCATTTTAAGGCAACTTCAGTTAAGTCGTTAAAACATTTGTATAAAATATGTTAAAAGATACGTGATAAATCTTCCAGTCCTTTATATAATTTCCATACGATAAACTCAAATGTTTTAAAAAGATTAATTAAATTAATCTTTGGTCCTGTTGTAAAGGATGAAGGTGAAAAACGTTTTCCCACAACATCCCACGAAGCGGCGAAGTGTGATTTTAACACTCACAGAATTATGAGCGTTCTTTATAAGATTCTGTCTCATTTATTTTGCAAAATTTTGAAGGTCATCATAAGATAGAGCTACAATTAACAGTCCCCAAAGTCTCATAACATTTTATTTATAATTAGTTTAGTTTAGTTGATGAAACCACCGGTTAGATTAGTTCAAGTTTACGAACCCGTTCACACCACAAATAAAATGTCTGATTTTCTTGAATATAAAACGCATTTCGATGTTATTTTGCGTTAATCTTAATAAATCCTTTTCTGGAGTACAAAGTATGTGGGTCCTTCTATCCTTACGGTGGCATCTATGACAGCCGCCTATTTTCTCTGAGCTCTGTGCATTTTGCGGGTTGTCCTCGTACTCTCTCATACGCCAGTTCTCTTTCATCTGTGCTGTTTTGAATGATTCTTAACAAGTTTGGAAACCTTTTTCTTTTGTACGAGTGCTCGTATTGTAGGCAAATTAGCCGGTCTTTGTACTCGTTTCACTCATGCCACATCACCGGCATGTGCTACATGTCCTTTCGTGTGACTGTGTGAACAGCGAGTGGGCCTGAGTGTGATTGAGCTTTATGATTGCGACACGTGTTGTGTAATATTAGTGCTGCGATATGTGTAATGAAACGAAGCAACATTTTAATAACCTTTTAATAAGGGTTGTTAAGATGTTGCTCCTGAATTACATCTCCAACTGATGTTGCTGTCATTGTCCTTGTTCTCGTTGTTGTCATTGTTGTTGTTGTATATTGTGTGCTCATAATGGATTCCACAGACATGAAGTAATTTTGGTTATTAACGATGGGTGACACGACTTAATTTGCATAAGTAAATAAATCCTTATGTGGTTCAGTAAAGTATTTGAATAAGCCTGTGACCAGTAGATTGGTCACGAGGTCCTAACTGATGGTAAACGGATATGTAGAATAAGGGTTGTTGATGAATTCAATTCACGACTGTTGAATTTAATCGGCTTTAATAGATTTACACTTTCTTCAAATTATTTGTACCCAGTGATGATGACGATGAGGATTAAATAAGCTCAAAATCAAATAATGTGGTTGCATTTTAAAGCAATCAAAAATTAAAAGGTATAATATTAGGCAAATGTGAAATGTGGTCAACACTGTTGTGGAATAAGGTCAACCAAAAAATGGGACTGGGAGGTATCGTGTGGAGAGCAAGGTTGGCTCACACCTAAATTCAGACTCCTAGTGGCTCCCTGTTTTTATTTTTGGTGCTTATGAATATAGTATAGTATGGTTATAATATGGATATCACACACATCACCAAAGTTTTAAAATATGTAAAAAACTAAAATAAACTTTCTGAAGTAAAGATATTAATTGGGTTATAAATATATAAGCTGTAGACTTTAGGATTTATTTTGAAAAAGGCTTAACGGTCTTAATAACGGTCTTTTTAAATAGGACGTTTCATTGTTGAAGGCCTTTGGGGACCATGCTGTTTTGGCGGCGCCTGCCAAAACTCTTGTTTATTATTCAGCTATTGATGTCAAATCAAGTTCTTTATGTGCAAATGATAAAACTTTGTTATCGAAATTAGTGTTCGCAGCAGCCTTCCAACGGTCGGTGTATTTGAGACGACCGGTTCGGCCAAGAACATCACCACTGTACAAGAGAACCCGTGATAGTCGATTTCAAAATAGCGAATTTTTCATCGGGATATGGGCTTGCACCCGTACAAGATCCAAATGATCAAGAAGCCGAAGGTTAATGACCGTAAACAAAGCCGTTTTTTCGTTGGCTGGTCTCCTGATCGTGTGAAAGAGAATTTCAATTTCGGTCAAAAATCAATTTTAGCTACGAGGCGCATTTTTGAATGAATGGCTATGGCTACAAGCGAAATTCCAATCCACAAAACGTTACTGTTTGGTACGGATTACTCCGTCGTACTTCTTTGAAAACAACTTTGATTAGGTCGTCATCATCAACAGGAGCGCTGCGGCTGCGGCCTATTTCTTCTGGCCCCTATTGAATGATATGGACATTGACGGCATATGCTGGTACGCGCCGCTGATTAAATGTCATAATGGATTTTCTGCATAAGCGATTTGCATCAAGAGTGCGATTTTATGCAGGATTTTCTGGGGTTGCAGGTGTTTGCTAATAAGTCGCAATTAATCGATGCCCCCAAAGTCAATATATATATATGTATATTCCTTACATAATGGCATATTTATACACTCAGTATATTTTATTCCATTTCAACATCGCTCTATTTGGAATACCCTTTATATTAATTTTTTTTACGTTGCTCAATATCCACGACCCTAACTTAGGTGATCTCTACAAACTGTGTTTTATTGCTTTTAGAATTGTCCTACTTGATTAGCTTTGTCCAATTTCGAACTTAAACTATTTTAAGTCAAATTTTATGCTTTTAACAGACACGCGCTGATAGTGGAACGGAGTTTCAGATGAATGTTTAAATATATGAATTTGAGGTTACCAAACTTACGTTATTCCACTTCACATTGATCAATTTTGTCTGTAAAATGTATGAATGTCTTAAAGAAAGCAACTTTCCTTGTTTACACTAATAAGTTAGAAAAAAAACACTGTTTAATACCGCACATAAACCAAACATTTTTCAGATCTGAAGACGTTGGGCTGGAAAGCTCGCCGAATTTGGTAAATCTTACTGTTTAGATTGGTAAGTTCCCCTCCGTGTTGGGAGAAGATAAGGAAAGAGCTTCCCCACCCTTATTTGCTTTTTGTTAGCGATGTTTACATTATATCACTTTAAAAGCGATTGCTCATCAATCCGCTCACAAATAATTTCATTTTTGTCCGAAATGATAGGATATGATTAATCAAATATTGGGTATATCTTATTAGTGTTAGCAGTGAGTGCAACAAAATTTTGCACTACCTCCAAAATGGTACGTTTTTTCTGGGCTTAAATGTAACTAAGAACGTGTTAATAGCTTAGCATTAGAGATTGAAGATGTTCACCACTAATAGCATTATTTCGATTATTTCTCTCGATGTAAATCCGCAGTTTACAAAGTTGTTTCTATGGAAATGATTATGCACATTGGGTGCATTTGTCAGTGCAATACAACCAACCACCACGCATTCCTTCCTTCGTATTCAATTCGATTGGTGATAAAATCCTCAAAGCTACACCTGTTGTTGGTGTGGCTCCCAACAGTCTGATGATGGGGCAAAGTTTTGGTTAGATATTTTCTAAATTATAAGAGGTCAGGTAACATATTATATATTCAGTGTAATGGAAGTCTATATGTTCGGTGGTGTATGACATACGTCCCCAAAATCTCGCCGACTTTTCAATGAAAAAACTTGTGTATACTTTTATCTGAGTTGCCTTTGTATAAAATATAATATAAAAACAAGTATATATGAGCGAGAATTCACATTCCTTTACATTTTAATGTGGCGTCGTAAAAAGGCAACAAAGGAAAACGGTGAAAACCCCCCCGTGGATTCCATGTGGCCCTGATGTGCTGGGGTAATGATTACATGACTCCAATATTCATTACGTAGTGAGTTTTATTTGAATTGTACCTACATATACACATGCGATATATGTGTACTTACATACATATGTATGTATATCCTTATGTTTATACACATGAGTCATCAAACGGCAGTTCACCAACTCACACAAATATGGTCTGCCTCCTATTACTACGGACCATATCATCGTAGTATATAAATTTTATTATCTATAAATACAAATAGCACAATCGTAATAAAACAAACAAAAAAAGGCCAAAAATCAAAGCAACTGGGGAGCATTCGAACAACTGTTTTACACCGACATAAAATTTAAAATAATTTAACACAAATAATTCACATTTCATCTGACTGGTTCAAAAAAAATTGCAAACATGTGTCATTTACGCTCTTAATAGCGGCCACTTTTGCTATCTTTTGTGCTTATTTTCGTTCCTTTTGATGCACTTTCTGATTTGATCTTCTTCATTTTGTTGCAGGTGTGTACTGATGTAATCTGTTTGAATATTCAATTCCAGTAAAACGCTGTTAACAACTACATATAAGGACAGAAGTCACCGAAATATTGTAAGTTGCAGAAAAAAAAAACAATGTGCAAATTAGTTATTTATTTAACAATATGATTGAGTACAGAAGCATAAGAAAATGTTGGCTGATAGAGTGTCAGGGAAAGCTTGATATCAGTTTCTGAATTGCTAACAATTCCCGATGAAGTTCGTACCACCTAAAATTGATTGGATTGTAACTCGCGTGTTGGTTATCCCTGAGATTCGCATGTGAGATAGATCGCCACTTTTTTAATTTAACTGCCTGCGGTGACCTAGTTGGCGTGTACCCTCTTTGGTATTGTAAAACGATCCACCACTGTAAAACGATACGGGATTGTTTTCGCAATTACTTGTACACAAATCAAATCAGTCGAAATTATTTTATTATAATTCACAGAGAATTTTACAATATTGAAATCCTCGTGGATCAATACTAATAATTTTCTGTTAGACAATGTTTGGCTGAAATTGTGTTTACGTCTAAATCACCTTTCCTTAATAGAATGGCTGATCAAACTGATCATCAAAACCCACTACCACCAGTATAAATCTATTAGCAAACAATTCTAGTTAAAATATTTAAGCATAAATGCAGGAAGTGAATAATCGACAAATATGTAATGTACGAGTATGGGGCAGCCATCAAAGAAAATGTCTGCCGTTAACGACGTAAAATTACTGAAAATAATTCTAATGTATGACGCAGCTGTCAAACGACAGGTGCTAGATGGACCTATAAATGGCTATGCAAATGTCTGTTGCTATACAAATACAAATTTCATTGGTGATGTGGTGAGTGCATTTCCATATAAAACAAAATAATTTCGATGTTTTGAACTTTTCGTCTTCTACCACCCCAATATTGAGGCGAATAAAATGAGGAAATAACCATCCAAATCGGCCGAACTTTTATACAGTATTTGCGAAACTAGCGCACAGCGATGTTATTCTTATTATGAAATTTTTTATAATGGGACGTGTCACCTTCTCAAACGTCCGGTAGAATTTATTTAAACACAATCAAATCTAGCCTACGATTATTTTTGGGTCAAATGTCGTTGCCCACCAGAGTAGGTTTTTAAAATGGGCCAAGGGAATGACAATATCCACCTAGGCATAAGTCGTCTTGTACAAAATTACGTATTTATAGCTCTGACAGCACCTGAGATATAGACGATTCGTATTTCAATCTGCCCCTTGTCCAATCAGAACCAAATAGCTTATAGAAGTAAATAAGAGAGTACAAGTGAGAAGGAGAGAGTGGAGAAATAGAGTGAGAGAGAGAGGGAAAGAGAGCGTATTTTATATAGAAATTATTGCAGTGCTGCCGTCCTCCCCCAAAAATTAACAGGTTGGTTTTATCCTCGGTTTGGAGGTGCAACTGCTTATTTCTGAAATTACCTATTAAATTGCGTACCTCGGCGAAATTCATTATATCGGTTTTTAAATAACATGTTAAACAGTCTCTAACAAAGTGTGTTTTTGTGCATAAAGTCTATAAAAAATGTTCCTTAAAATGTTCCTACATCCTGCTATTTAGAAGTCAAGTTTTGAAGAGTGGGAAATAGAACGTTCAGCCCATTCCAGCGAAATGTATTTCATTTTGGCCGACGTAACGAAAATGTCCTCAAATATGCAAATGAACAATTTATATTCTAATTTTCTAAGATAAATTAAGAGTGAGAAGTCCATGAATGGGATACAAGAGATCTTCCCACATTCAATAAACTTACCCGCATTCAGTAAGTGACCTATTATTTCAGTGACGGTTCAGAATATCAATTGGATAAACTCTTCCTATGTTTGTTGATTATTCGAATCAGCAAATCAAGACCACCATTCAAAGAAAGACAGGTGGCTGCATCTGAGGTCGTATCGTCGAATATCCTCAGGGGATTTCAACTGATCAGGGTTTCCAATTCTCTACCAAACTACTAAATTAAGTTTAGTGCAAATGTTTCTAGTTTTTTTTAGAACTGGGGGGAACTGAGTAGTGTTGTACAATTTTACAAATCAATAGAATATATTTGGATCGATTTAACGAATATATTCATAGGTCATGTCGGAATTGCCTCCTTAGGGTATCAGGGAATTCGCTGATTTGGTAAAAAATATTGTTTTCTCTATAATTTCAAAGAAGAAGGCGATAATTTATAATAAGTAAGATCACTAAGTTAAAACTTCGCATTAGGTTTACATTTTGTATTTGTATTAGCTGCAGCTGCACCATTTCTGACAATCTGCAAACTTTTGCAGCAACGCAGAAATACCTCTGGTTAAGTTATAAGTTATGAATGTAAGTTTATTTGATTGAAACGTTTGTAATGTAAATGGAAACCATCCGATTAGTTTCCTCCAGTTGATTATAGTGGTTTCCTTGAATTTTGAATTCTCATCAACTAATAACAGTTGTCCCGAATGACATAACTATGGGGCAGCATTGAACTACCAATATATTTTGCTCTAAAAATCATGTCTTTTATCAAATTACCCACCGACGGCCACTGTTTAATATGTGATGAAAATGTTTTGGCCAACATTAATTTACTATCAGTTCCGTCAGTGATATTCTGTCTACACTTATGATTCATTCAACATAAACCAGAGTTCGATGACATCTTACCAGTTGGATAGGAGTCAGATAAAATCAAATTGTATAATACATAAAATTGCATTAATGTCATGAACCTGAAGTCATTTGTGACACCTCAATTTGCAATAGGATTAAAATGAATATAAAACATTTATATCAATATGGTCTGGGCATGCACTGTAACTAACAGTGAAAATAATGTCCCGCTCCTCTCACCTCTAGTCTGGTGATGGTTAGAAGAAATTAAATACCTCCGGGCTGGAAATACTAATTTAAATTTCACTCACCTCGCCGATAATATCAATTTTAATAACAATAGAAACGAGGTGCTAAATATGTAAACTTAATGTCAGTCTCGATAAATTGTATTCAGTTATTATTCATTGTTGAAACTGTAGACTTGTTCATTACGAGCGCATTAAGCGGCAGTTTGTTGTTATTTGAGAACATTGTGATGGATCATGATGTTACCCTAATGGCCCCTTTCTATTTAACACTACTAAATTTGTATTTATACAAAATTTCAGTCACTTTTGGGTCAAATTCATTGTGTGACATAAATGGGTGGTGGCCTTTTAGCATATGCTGTGAGGGCAACGTGATCTTTATGTATCAATTAATATATTATTTACACAGTCAATTTGAAAATGACTGGTGGTAATATGTCTCTGGTGTTTGTTTACATATATGTTCAATATGCATATGTATGCATTATCAATGATAAATTCAAACTCAATGCATAATATGGGCTTTTAAATTGAATTCGTTAACACATTTCTGGTATTCTAAATAGGCTTCAAAATATTGAAATGGAAGCTCAATGTGTGAAACCAAAATATGGAAAATATTAATTAAAATATTTTTGTAATATTGGAGATTTATGCACCGTATGGAGATTACGAGCGTCTGCACATGCCGTTGAGCAATATCACATTGTTGCATTCTGCTGAAATAGTACAGAATTCATAAATATAAAATATGTTTGTTTGATGATTCCGTCAGTGATGGCGAACTAAATTATTGCAATGGGCCAGAAAACTAAGGTAGAGCTTGTGATGGACATCAATTGAATGAACTGACGAATGAATTTCCAAAATGTATATCCAAAATTAGGTTAAAATGTTAATACTAAATACTAATGCTAACTTTTATTTATTTATTTATTTATTTTTTTTTTTTTTCATTTAAATACAAGGCATGTTTTTGATACTATCGAAACTTTTAATCTCTCCTCGTTTGTGTGGCATGCCATTCTTTAACCTGGGCACACACGCTCAAGTCACTGTCTGCAAATTGAGTTTACATATAAATACTTGATTTAGGAATTCTACTGCGTGATCGTTTATGCCATAGACTGAAAATTATTTTATTTTACTTCTCATTACTCTAATTTCTCATTTCATATGTAGGACATAAGGACTTGAAATAAAATCCTTTTAATACAAAACTAAAGTTTTATCACAAAAGTTTTCAAAGAATAATTCCAAATGAAAAAAAAAAATATGGCCGAAAAGCTGTCAAGATTATTATACTATTTTATAACATTATATTACTTTACAATATGTTATAAGATAATATAATGTGTAAAATAATGTAATGTTATAAAGAAATAACAATTAACAAACCTCCGTCATATCGATTAGTACGTGATCCGCCATAGTCTAAAACTTAATTTGTCCGCAAAATAATGAGCGGCATTGTTCTCAGGTAAACGCCTGGTAGTTCGTCATGAATTTCGGATATATAATAATTTGTATAAATGTAGCATTATTATGTTATATAAAAACCTTGTGAATGTGTATTTTTCAACATTTATTGCAAACCTTTTACAGGCTTCTTTCGAAAATATTGTAATTACAACAAACTATATTCAGCTTCTCCGTGAGGAATATTTTTAAAATGTTGTCTTTTGCCACTGCGTTATAATAAATATTTAGTTAATTTTATATGAAACTAATTCATATTTTGGTAGCGCCGTTAACGACTTCTAATGCACATTGTGTCAAAAGAAGTACCGGGAATTTATCATTTAAAAAACCAGCTTAAAGCGATTGTCACAATTCTTTTTGTCGCAAAGTTGACACGTCTGTCCTCTATTCTGACACGAAGTTTGAGAGCGTCATTTAGTTTGTTTACAGTGCTCGATTATATCAATTAATCTCAAGTGTGTTTTGTGGATAAAAATATCAAACAAATAATTTGTCCCACTTTTGTATTACAAATGAAATGTCATGGGGTGAGCCGTTGAAAATATTACGTAAAGCTTATGTTGAGTCAACTCAGTCAAAAATACATGCGTATGAGTGGTACAGTGCATTCAGAAGCGGTCTATACGGGATGGAAGGTTTGCCTCGCTTTGCTCAACACTAGAAAATCACGAAGAGAAAAGAAGGAAAAAAAAGATGCCACCACAAGAGCCAGGAAAAATTAATACATTTAAGGAAATTATCGGGAACAGAAGACAAAGTCACCGAGCGACATGAAATTGCTGATGAATTCTAGTATTCATGATTAAAAATGCTCTCAAAAGTTTTTCATTTTCTTTTTTTTTTTTCATTCTGCGTTTTGGTATAAAATAATATTTAAATATGTAGAATTTCGTTTTATGGTAACGGCGCCTGATTTGGATTTTTGCAAAACTTTGCTACACGAGTTTGTCTCCTGTGAAGCCGTGTTACTGCATACAGATATCGTAGTTGCTGTGTATTGGGAGACAGAGCTATCAATGACTTTACTGCGAGCTGCTGGTTTGACAGACCTGTTCTATACAATAATACGATAACTGCAATTTTAATATTTTATGAATGTAGGGAGACATCCCAATATTTTGAAATGTTTTGTTTACATGCTTTAGAGAATTTATGAGTATATGATATGAGAGATTTAGCTTTGCGGTACAATTGATTTTCCGTAACAAAATGTTATTCGAAAATGCGCATATCTTATATTTTATTCATCATCGTTCATTATAAGAGATTTCTGCAACTCGATGGAATCCACTACTTATATATCAGAGAATAACTTTCACATCTATTGTTGTTTTCATTACCCCTCTTGGGAGCATTTGGTTTCCACAGAGCATTTTCATCTTACTTGGTTTGCTGCTATTGTTTTCGCGTCTTCTCACGTAATATTGCACTGTCATAGTTCATGGAGTATCGTGTAGGTGTTCTTTGGTCGACCACGGCTTCTGGAGAATTGAGGATTCCACTCTAGCGCCATGATTGTGATTCTATCCGGCTGCTTTCTTATGGCATAACCGATCCAACCCCATTTTCTACGCTTTATTTGTGCCAGTATAGGTTCCTCGTTAGTTAGGCTCAAGAGATTCGTTTCGATATTAGGCCAGAATATCCTGCATATGATTCTGAGGCACTTGTTGATGAATACCTGCAGCTTCTGCGTAATGATGTTCGATACTAGCCAGGTTTCACTTCCGTACAACAGAGTTGACTTTGCTTTTGTATTGAATATCTTCAGCTAGGTTCGTCTGGATATTTGTGAGTTTCTCCATACTGATTATAGTCGTTCGAATGCCGTTCTCTCTTAATTAAGCCTGTTATTTACGTCTGTTTCTCCGCCGGCATTTGTTGTCACTGCACTGCCTAGATAGTCGAATCTATCTACGTATTCGACTGGTAGGCCTTGTAGCATGATGTTCACTAGTTAACGTTGTTGATTTTCATAGTTCTCTTGATATTTATCTCAAGTCCGACATTGTGCGGTAATCTTTCCAGGTCTTTAATTCTGCTTTCATGCCGGAGATTTTGTGCGAGTGTAGACAAATATCATCCGCATAATCCAAATCCTCGAATTGGCGTGAGAGACTTCATGTGTATCTCTGACCAGACTTCACCCATGATATCATTCAGTGCGGTGCTTAATAGTTGAGGTTATAGAGGGCATCCTCGCTTTACTCCAGCGTTGGTGTGAAATGATTGACGGATGCTCCCGTTAAGGAGAACTAAGAGTTCTGCATCCTCGTACGTAGCTTTAATGGTTCGAGTTATTTTCTGAGATAATCCTTTTTTTCTCAATGCTTTCCATATGGCAGTCCGTCTGATGGTATCGGAGGCTTTCTTGAAATCTACGAATATCCGAGGAAATATTTTGTACCCAAATATTTGCAAAAAAGAAAGTTATGTTTTCCAGACTTAAATAGTTTGTGTTGCAAACTATGTATATACGAATATTAGATTTCAATATTTATTTATTTATTTATTTATAATTTATTTATTTATTTATATTATTTATTTATTTATAACTCTGAGATGTGATAGGAAAATTCATTTATGGAAAATTGTTTTCTTTAATTCTTTGCAGTAATTAAATTTCCATCCTCATCCTGTTGCGACCGAAGATTGTACAAATTCATCTCTTCAATTTCTGTAGGGTGGCAACATTGACCGAATTGAAGTTTCTAACAGCACTTTCGGTGGCATTTTTCATGCCACCACTTCCAAATCAAGATTCTTATGCGTGTTTTTCGATCCCAATACGAAGCAGTTTGGTTTTGTTAACTTTGCCGTTGGGATGCAAATGTGCATCAAAATGATAATGATGCGTAGATTCTGTCCAAAAAGTACCAACAATTGATTATTTAGAATATAAAGTTATTGCACATTTCTTTTTATCGCTCAGTAGGCACAAAATGTCCTTTATGTTGTTAATTTGCACAGTGCTCGATTTCGTTAGTTCATTCTAAATGTGTTTCGCGATCTTGATAATAGATAACAATGTTAAAGCAAGAATATGTCTCAAATGGCAAATGGAACTTTGTGTGCCGAATCAGAAGTCTTACGTTGAATTGACTTCATCAAAAAAATGTGCAGAAATGATACTGTACACTCAAAAACGGTGAAGATGTGGTGGAAGAGTTAACATCGATAAAATGAAGGAAATAGTGACTGAAAATCCTCATTTTAATTCGGAAGAAATTGTCGCTGAACTTTCTGTATATCATGGATCAATTCGTACCATTGTTTGGGTGTGAAATGCTTTGCAGTTCTACTAGTTTTGAAAAACTTGAATTTTCGTCCAAAAACTTAATTTTGGCTTCACATTCTGGTGATGAGATATAGGTCCACAGACATACAATTGCAAATTCCAATTAAGCTAAAAAAGGAAAAAAACGTGAAAATTGATCCAAATGCAAATATTAATTGTTGTTTTTATTATTGTGGTATTGCATTCCGAAATGCTCGGAATTCTTGTCGGACGGTCAGACATACACGCGTTTGATTTGACAAAGCAAATTCTTTAAAAAAAGCCTGATTTGTGGAAAGAAAATTCATGGCTCCGGCTGACTTTTTCTACCAACAAAACTCAAATTGACACTTTTCGGAACCTGTTTTCAGTCGATGGAAGATATAATACGAGGCGAAATCTTAAGGAATCTACTTTGAAGCCGCTACAATAAATTTAAATGAATAATAAATATTCTCTATTTTAATGATTAGTTGCCCGTGCTTTTCTGACAGGATGTTGTACATATAGTATGATTCAAAAATATACCAGTATTTGGATCATTAGTTACAATACTAAGAGTGAATAACTGATGTCGAAAATTTAACGCAAATGCGTGATATGAATTGGTGAACGAAAAAAATTAATGAACAGAAGAAACAAAAAAAAAGCTAACATTAAATGAAACGACGGAATATTAATAGCAATTTGATAAAGTTCGTGACCAATACAGCTCTAATATGTCTCGTTCAATTAAGCGAATTTCCTCTCCGATTACTGGCGAAGTAATTTATAAACAATCTTCTAGTTTTATTTGGTAGAATGTTGTCAACTCTAAGCATTTCACAAAATGGCGATTGTGAATGTTGGCATAACAATGTTGAACTCAAATGTTATCTAACGATTTTTATGATACAAACGTTAGGCAGAATAGAACTTATAAGAAAAACAAACAAAGAAGCAAACATTGTCAAATATCCTGTACGATGCGATATTTATTTCTGAAACCTTATAGAAAAGTTTCCACTTGTTTGAATGAAAAAGATTTGTCTCAGATTGCTTTTTTATTTGCTAGAAAGCCAGCGATGATTGCCTCGTTGTAAATAAAACTGTGCCCGATTGAATTGTTGCCGTGAATGTGTCATTTCCAACTTGAGTGACAATACAGTGCATATCCTAACTCACTATGGCGAAATTCATTTTCCACTTCCTTTTCATTTAGGCGTCTAAGAGTTATGCTGGGTATTTTGTCACCACGAGTGCTTGATGGATTCATATGAGTTTATCAATGAACTTTTTGCTTGTAGTAATTTTTCGCTTCGCCATCATCGTTTGTTTGGTCCAAAAATAAAAGATACAAATGTGTCATTGTGGCAACGAGTGAGTGAGTAAGTGAGTGGTTGATACATGTGAGTGTTGTTTTATGATCGTTTGTGACTATTTAGTACTTAATGTTCTTAGTGTTTTACACTCAAATCACACAATGTGTAAGTATGGCGGTACTCGATAACAGATGATTATTTCACCAATTTGTAACACATTTGCACACACATACACACATATACCTAAATACACTACTGTTCTTCGGCTTCGTAATACATATTAGTTGCTTTTGTAATTTTTCTCTTCTTTTGGGCCGGCAAGTTCAGTCTTTACATGTATAATGAAACTT
Source organism: Philornis downsi (assembly GCA_019455685.1). Taxonomy (NCBI): domain Eukaryota; kingdom Metazoa; phylum Arthropoda; class Insecta; order Diptera; family Muscidae; genus Philornis; species Philornis downsi. Next base: position 3,421,730 of record JAHXMU010000251.1, read on the forward strand.
TTGTCGATTTATACTTACGATGGCTGCAGCATCATCTGCGTACAAGCTGTAATAATTTTTTTTGCCGAGTTTACAAATATGTCTGGGACCTAATGTTGTCGTGGTGAAAAATCATGTCTTCATCCTTATCTGTACATATCTTTTTTTCTTACAGTGCCTCATCTAGCTTCATTAATTGGTCTGAAGTCTACAATTTAAGATTTAATTCCTTGGAAATAGTTCAAAATAAACCACTGCCTTAAAAGCTCACCAGTTTTTTGATGCAATTTGACGAAATTTGAGCGCGTTAATCTTGGCTGGATCTTTTTGGCTCGTATGCCCTGTTCTGTTAAGGTACAAATATCCTGGTGTGCTGCCATGGTTTCTTTCTGCTGTGCAACGGTATAACATAAAATGTTAACAGTTGACTTTAAGCATTTTTAACAAAGGTGCCATCTATGCGGAAAACTAGCAATTACTTTTTCGCCATCCCAGTAGTTTATGAAACGAAACTAATACTCACATTTTGTTCCCTTCACTTCGTCACTTTTCGCTATTTCTACTTCAGATCCGGAAGATGTGGGAATAGTAATGAGCAATTTGTATTTTAACTTACTTTTTAATCAATTCCTATTTCATAGCTGAGATAACATATCTGGTTTGTGCAGAATGTCTCTAAAGAAAGAATATATTTGTTGATTTTGCTGCTTAAATGCAACGAATCCGAGGGGCACCCGGTATGTCAGTTGGTGGCCAGAGTTTGAAGCCAATATTAATTCATCGACCGCCGCGGCACCGCAATTTTTGTTCGGCGGCGGCTGAAGCGAGTAAAGATCGGCGGCGGCTCATTCATCGGCTCAAGATTTTTTTTATTGGAAAAAATATTTGTCGCCATTTACAACTAAATGTGGTGCATCTTTGTAAACATAATTATTTATAAATTGAACACTCCCAAAGTGGGTGGCGTATAGTCATACGAGTACAATTAATTGAAACTGTCTTCAGCTACGCTTAATTTAAAAACGCATTTTTCCTTATAGCAACGTATTGGCAGAACGTCGCCATTTAGGTAAATTTCTGAAATAAGGAAATTTTAGCGACTATGCGTAACCAGATTAACACAAATTCAATGTAAACAAACCCTACGTAAATTATTCGCATTTGATAACTTTTATTTTTGTTGTATTTATGAAATGGATGATACAACGTTACATATAATGTGGTGTTGAACAAGTCCATACGTAACTTGATATAACCGACTAACACGTGCAGAAGTTTTAGATCCCAAGCAGAAATCAGAAGATCTGGCGCGGGCGCATTATTGTGGTCTGGATGGAAATACATTTATGGGATGACAACAATGTAGGGATTGACCGTGAGGTGGACGTTAAGAATAGGAAAGAATTAGACATAAATAATTCAGCAAGGACCACATTAGCAACAATCAACCAATAACATAACAAACAACAAAGACGGGGGTAAAATTTTACAAAGAGCAATCAAAAAGTAAAGTGTAAAAAATATCGAAGGCAAACATTAAAAAACAAAAGCCAAATGTTAAGATAAATGTATTCAACAAAGTATTAAAAAAGGTTTCCTTTTTGGAAATACTCGTAATTCAAAAATTCAGTCCGACCAAGTTGCCAAATAACAGCAAGCAAAACATAATTAAAAACCCTTAAGAATTTATGTATTCTATAGTTTTACTAAGTGAAAAAAAAAATGGGTCGCCGTAGCCATCACCAAAGTATTGATCAAAAGTTCTCACATCTAATAAAACACAACCTAATAATCGAGAGCATTTTCACAATAACGCCAACACTCTGCTGTTGCCCCACTATTATTACAATTTTCGCCGAATCTTTTGCATACGCTCGCCAAAAGATAGCCGACGGCGGCGCGCCGATCGGCTGAGCCGAATCGGCTTCAAACTCTGTTGGTGGCCACTCTCGATATAGAGCAGACCGAGAGTTTTATGAAAACTTGGACTCGGCGACTGTAGCGGCTAGAAAGTTAAATTATGCGTCAAATATTCCTCGCATTCGAAAATAGGTCAGGAAGTGTCAGGAGAGTGGTGCAATACTAAAAAAAGACAAAATCCAAAAAGAATGGCAGAAAATGCGGAAATTGTTAATCAGCATATTCGCAATATTCGAACCGAATATATCAACTCGGAAATGCACAAAGGACTAAAGATACACCCCCAAAAAATTTAATTAGTGAAGGAATGACAGTTTCAGGATGCTAGTCAGAGGCTTGACTTTGTAAACCAGCCAGTTGAGTTTTATTCAACGTTTATAAACTTCGGCACCGAAAATTCAGTTGGGTGTTCACAAAATATAATATTGCTTTTGAATTTGTAATTCGAAAATTACTTGTAACATATTATTTCTAAAATATTATAACACTTGTGAAATTTAATTGATGCAAGAACTATAGTTCCAGGACGAAGTCAGAGGGTTGACTTTGTAAACCAGGCAATTGAGCTGCACACAACGTTTATCAACTTATTGTTTTCGGATAAAATTCATTTTCAACACGTAAATAGTAGAACTGCCACTACTGGAGTGCAAAGAATTTGAAACACAAACATCAGAAACCCGTTCATTCGCCTAAAGTGATCATAAGGGCTGCGGTATCGTAGCGAGAAGAGAAGAGAGACCTTAGTTTTTTTTTTTAAGTGAAAAAGGGCGTGCATTAATAGTGAAATCTGAGTTTTATGTGGAGACATTAGACCTGGCTATAATCAAAGAATTTGGCTCCAGCAGGACAAAGCAAGGTCACACGTACACGTCTAATATGTCTCTGCCATTAGAGGCTACATAAATTTGTCTTCACGCAGCCCTGGTTTAAGCCCCAATGAATTTTTTCCTGAGTTGCAATCTTAAATCCAAAGTTTACGCCAATAAGCTGATCTCGTGGTGAAATAAGGAATAAATTCCCAAATTGTGTGCTCTAATAGTTAATAAACATTTTTTCCATAAACTTTTTTTTATTCGATCCACTAAATATATACCTTCTTTTGAGGCATCTTAGCTGAGACCAAAATAGGTTAGGTTTGAATCCCGCTAATATATGTGTACCTATCTCGCTGGTGCGACAAACCCCTCGCTTTAGAGCACTTTTGTACTTTGTATTTGACCACAATCGCCTAAATTTGTTGCCACTTTCCCACCACTTTAGTTTCCCGTTTTTGTTGTTTTGTACTTTAGATGCCAAATTTTCAAATTTTACATTTTATTGCCACAACCCCATGATTTTTTTTTAAATCACCGAATAGGAAACAGAAACTACATCAACTTCGTCTCAACTGGGGAATAGGTAGCCGTACGTGTTTATAGCTTTAACGCTACAGAAATTTCAATTTCAATGCATCACACTGTAGGACGTGCGGGATCTAGCATTTGATGAACATTTCCTTTGCAGCAGAAGCTGTTAGCGCAGTAATCCCCAATTGTGTGGCGGCGATGTGAGTGCAGGTGATGTGTGAGCTCGGCGTGCTTTTCTCACTTTCGTTTTCAAGTTAATCTTTGAAAAATGTTTTCACTTTTTTCTGTTTTGATGGCTTTTTATGGCATTACGTGCGAGTTTTAAGTGTTTTTATGTTGTTACGGCATACGACCATGTTAATTGCATTTTTGTTGTTGTTTTGTACATCCATTGCATTTTTTTATGGTTTAAACGCTTAACGGAGATCCATTGGAAAAAATGTGATAAGTTTATGTTTGTAATTAACACGATATGACACTTTAGTGCCTCATTTCCCGCGGATTTACATCAAGTCTGAGATGACATCAGAGGCGACTACATCGCGTCATTGGATGTCGGCTGCGGTTAACCCCATGTACCATATCCAAAGTAAACGAATGCACTTTGGTGATGCAGCGGCGTCGAATGATTGAAGTATGCGCCAATATTGATATCGAGGTTGTGTAACAATAGTTGGGTCCGCCAACTGAGTATGTCTTCTCGGCATCGAATTGTAATTTGTGTGTCGCTAATATTTCCTTACCAACATGAATCACATCAGTTACAATTTCATATTCCGCGTTTTAAATCTAAATCTAATCGAAGGTACTCACAATATATCAATGTTGCAAGTGGAACGTCAAAATCAAATTACAATGCGGTCTTTACAGTGTAATATTATAAATTATATTTGTGTTTACGGTCAACATTTAAAGTACACTTTAGCGCCAACGAGTCGTCATTTACTTGCGATAGAATACATGGAAAATTACTTCAAACTTCACGCCGGCGACATCATTTTGTCTCATTTTGTTTATTCACCAATCCGCCCATTAAATAGAGTGGTTAAGTTTCTACACACAGAGTGTTATTGAAACGCAATTAGGCGGAAAATGATTTGTTTGACGTTTGTTGATTAGGTTCACACGTGGTGACCGCCCATTAAGTTTACGATGTGCGTCTACGTCTTCAGCTTTATGTTTGTCTACCTCAATGACGGACCATTCACGCGGTAAGATATCAATTAGATTCAACTGGTGCCTTAACATTTATCATTTCGAAACTTCTCTAACAAAATGGATTGCTATTAGAAAAAACACCTGATATTGATTATTAGATTTTTTACTTCCTTCGATATAGTAAATTTTTGTTGATTATAAATTAAAACTATTGTGTGCCTAGAGAAGCGAATTTATGTGACCATTGTTCTCTCTTCTATGAGGGCTTGGAATTTCTAAATAGAAAAAAAAAAACATTTTATTGCCATTATTAGTTTTAATCTTAATTAATGCATTATAAATAATATGAATTTTGAATGTATTTTAGGGCGCGTCAGTCCTCAAGTACAAAAATTGAAGCAATCTTCCCTACGGTTAAAAGTTATTTGTTTTTGTCACGACTCAAAATATCGCTTATTTTTGTATTTGTCGCCATTTGAAGTCCGATTGTAACAGTTCGCACATCGCTGTTCATGGATTAGTGAGGCTATATTTTGCTCTTCAGTCATTTTTGGATTGGACAAATTTTCTTCTAATGATACAAAGATTTTAAAATTATAAGAAATAAGAAAGTTACAGGTGTACAACCAATGGAATGGATTAACTTTATTTTCGACCCAAACCCATCATTCTACGACACTTTTTTCCAGAGAGTTACATCTGTGTTGAGGAAATGGTTTAATAATAACAAGATTCGCTCGGGTGTTCGTCAACATTTTACCATGTTTTTTAGTAATACTACTGTGTCCACAAAATTAAGACCAGTTTTTCTTTATTTATTTTACCTGTATTATATGTATTCTTTCATTATTTAATTTTTAGTTTATTTTCCAAAAAATCTATATTTGTTATCGTCTTTTATGCATTCCTCCTATGTCGACGTTTCTTCCAATCGTCAAAGCATGCCAAGTAGTGGCCTTCAGAGCACGCTGCGATTTTGTTAAATCTCTCCAATCAACTCAAGGCGGCGTCACCGGAGTGGTCTTCTAAGGTTAGCGCTACACGGCGCTAAATTAAGCGACTGTTGTGATTGTGAAGAGGCACAATTTGAATTTTTGTTGAAAACCCAACTGCAGAGCCAATGCAAATACAATGTTAGATGAAAAAAGTGATTTTGGTGCAAATGGAGACTTGACGCGTCAGAAGCCAAAAAAAAATTAAAATTAAAAAATTACACATTGCAAAAAAAAAAAACATTTCTGAAATCCGATATAATTGCGCAATTTAAACTGAAAACCAGTTTTGTATTTTGGGTAAAGTAGGAGAGTTGTTGAAGTTATAGATCTGGATGTTCCATTCGATTCCAAACCATAGGCAGTATTAGAATTTATAGGAAGATCGTATTAATGGTCTTTCCATTTTGCGCTATCGTCTTTGCATGATGCCTTCGCATGAAAAATTAAAATTTTCGTCCACTGAGTTAGAAGTGGAAAAGTTATTCTGTAAAGTAGAGTAAAAACGGTAAAGTTAGTACAGGGTGGCGTACAAATCGCGCTACAAACACAATGTCAATGTCAGTGGGGACCGTGCCACATATGCGGGAATGAGCATGGAAGCCGTTTACTGTCTATCATCTTCATAACCAACTGGTTATACAAAATAAAATCACATTTTTATACATTGAAAAAAAAAAATTGATAAATGAAATACATCGATTAAAAAATGTATGTATGTATGGCTTTCGTACGAACATTAACTTGAATTCATGGGGCAAAAATTTTTAAATTTGCTGTAGAAATTTTTATAATTTCATCCGTAGGAATGAAAGTGTGTTTAATTTGATGAGAGATAAAAGTAACGCCCAGAAGGAAGTGTTTAAAGTACCAAGTGTACGATCAAATGTGTTTTATAGTCTTTTAAATCGATTCAGCGACGACCGTCTGTCTGCTTATTTGGCTGAACTTCGTAAAACCTGGTACAACTTAATATTTCGTAAGATTATGGCCGGAGGTTATAGCCTGAAATGCACATTGACTAATTTTCCGTAACTGAATTAGATGCCTACAACTGCCACTATTAGATTCCGGGAACGAACATTTTTGACCGTAGTATTAGTTTATAATGTTGGCAAGACTTGGAAAAAAATCGAGCAATTCACCTTACCTATTCTGCTACTTTCCGTACAAATGACTGATTTAACCCGTATATTTCTAGGTTCACATCTTTTGCACAGTAGCAAAATTTGGCACACGTTGAGCGTTTGCAAAAGTAGTGCCACGGAATGAAAACGGAGCACATTACCACACTTCGTCCGGTACTACCCATACAAATTGGCCGACTTTCTGAAATCCAATCTTTCCTGTGTAGTTAGTTAGTATTATGCAGGTTCTCATACCCCACATTTATATTCATTGTATTAGTTTATGTTCGGTAAAACTTGAGAGAAATCAACCAAGCAACCGCACACCTTTTGGTACTGCCCAGAGTAATGACTGATTTAACCCATACAGTTTTAACTGTATCAAATTCAGTAAGATCTAAGACTAATTTATTGAAATGTAATTTTTCCGTTGTAATTTCTAACTCATAGGCTGCAGTTATTCAAGTTTTTTGTTTATCGAGTTTGCTGCATCGTAATAATGCTTGGCAAAAATTGAAAAAAAAAAAAAAATCATCCGGAAATAGAAACTCCCACAAGAACTTTCTAATTATCCTACGTATTACAAGGCTCATATCGTTTATTCGATTCCACTAAATAAGGTGTAATTTAAGAGCCATCAAACATTTAATGAACCGTAAAAAATCTATCTATAATTTCTAGGCTGATCACTTCAGTAGATCATAATTTTATGTCCTTTGTCGTGCTTTAATACGCATATTTATACAGGGTGGGCCATATGAGTGTTGGCGATTTAATTCTTCAATTTCTCGGTCGGTAACGCGCGGCGCGGGGTGGCGGGGGGATATGTTGTTCGCTGCGCCGCTTCCTGGAAATTTGGTCGTCATGGAGCCGTACACGGGAGTGCAGCGTGCATTTTGTATCCGAGCGTATTACGAAAACAGTAAATCAGTGATTACTGCACGACGTTTGTATCGGCATGAACACGGTTTACACGATTTAATTGAAGTTCCAAGCGCCAATGTGATACGAAAATGGATCAGAATGTTCGAAACAACCGGCTCAACAGTACCAATTACGGTTCGTGGTCGCCCAGTTTCTGCAAGATCAGCCGCCATTGTGGAGCGTGTTCGTGTTTCAGTTCAGCGAAATCCGCAACAGTCAACACGTAAGAGAAGTCAGTCTTTGGATGCCAAAAGAACAACTTTACGACGAATTTTGAAACGTGATTTGCATTTGAAGGCTTATAAGATTCAGATAGTCCAAGAATTAAAACCCGATGATGTCAATAACCGACTTAACTTTGTCAATTTGATGCTAGAGCGGTTCAACAATTTCAACAGCGTGATTTTTAGTGATGAGGCCAATTTTCACCTTAATGGCCATGTGAACATGCAAAATTGTCGGTTCTGGTCCGAGACTAATCCCCGACGCTTGCACGAACGTCCACTTCACTGCCTGTCGTGTGGGCTGGGATAACGTCAACCGGTATTATTGGACCATACTTTTTTGAGGACGAAAGAGGGCATGCGATGACGGTTAGAGCGAACAATTATTGCAACATGCTAGCAGACTTTTTGGTGCTAGCTTTGCAAGAACTTCAAGGCAATACCTCGAGGATGTGGTTTCAACAGGATGGGGACACTTGTCATACGGCTAGGGTATCCATAGAGCTGCTGAAAAATGTTTTTCCTGGAAAACTCATTTCGAAAAGGGGGGATATTGAATGGCCCCCACGTAGCCCCGATCTCTCTCCATGCGATTATTTTCTATGGGGCTACCTCAAATCGGTAGTCTACGAGAATAATCCGACCAATTTAGAGCAGTTGAAGAGTCACATTATCCAGGAAAGTAACAAAATACCGAGAACAACTTTTCAACGAGTTTTCCAAAATTTGCGACTTCGGTTCCAAGAGTGTCAAGCAGCCGAGGGAAGCCATTTGGACAACATTATTTTTAAGTCTTAAAAATTCCCATGCTTCTACTTTTTAAAAATACAAATATATATTTTTTTATGTTTCGTAGTTTTTTTTAATTGAATATTTAAACCGCCAACACCCTTATGGCCCACTCTGTATATATATATATATTTAATATTTTTTGATAAGAACCTGTTGGTTTACTGCGCCCCTTCTGAATGCTGGGAGAAACTATACGTAGGTAAGTTCGTCTAACTGAAACCCCTGTACTGATTTGAAATGATTTTAATAGAATGTACTGAATTTATTCTAGGATGGACTTGCAAGCATTAAAAAAACAAGTTATTATGCTTTTTAACTCAAAACATTGTATTTTGATTGCTTTTCTCTGCGTAAGGTAAATTTTTGCACTTGTAGAAACATTCAATTTTAATCATCTGATGATTATCAAAACACTTAATAACTTAATAACTATGTATTGCGTACCTGTTTTCACCACATACGGCAGGGCCTTATAAATCTCATAGCTGCCTTATAAATCTCATAGTGTAGCCTAAGACGTTTCTGAAAAATGCGTTGTTGAGAGTCAGTGTTATTTTTTTTTTTTTCTTCTGTCAATTATTTTTAGAATTATTGCTCTAAGTTAATAAACTATTACATACCTGTCGGATTAGATTTAATAGCTAACCTTTTCTTGAGTTTTAAATGTTGAACATATTTAAATAGTTTAGTTCATTTCAGAGTATTTCGCAATAGCTTAAAAGACGTGTAATAAACAGCCTGCATACTGTTTTGGACTTGAAACCCGATTGGCTGTTTTTCGTTTTTGAAAACATAACACATTTGTATTATATTTTATTATTATAATATAAATTATAGACATATGAATGCAACCCACTTGTAACACATGAGTGGGCTGTGGGAGGGTTCCTCACATTGAGTAAGCCAGAAGGGGTGAAATTCATATTTAGATTTGTTACAACTGATATCATTTTGCATTAACTGTTGCGTGTTTACAAAAATGATGTTTTTGGACCTAAGAGTTTGTTTTTTTTTTGTAGATTTTGTTTTGTTTTGTAATGAGATTTAATTATTTGTCTGATATAATCTTATATTACACCTTAAATTGATTCCTGCAAAAATTAAAAAAAAAGAAACAAAAATGCTGATGTAAATTAATTTGTAAGACAATTAAATTTCGTATGATGTATGCAAAAAAAACAGCCCTAAATCATATAAAATTAACAGTAAACAATAAAGCAAACAGTAGGTTTTGTTGACTGATGTAAATGAATAAATCCTTAAATAGCGATAATTCTCAAACCATTGATCTTATCTGTACAACGAAATTACAATTAAAACCAACTGAAGCTAATAACTCGATATTTAGAAAGTTGCTTTTGCAACTAAACAAAAATGTATGTTTGACATCATGTAATTTATTATTTCAATTACATTTTTATTTCTATAAATGGAATGAATGGAGATATTTATGTGTCATTTGGTACTTCTAAAGAATCATGTATCCTTTGATCAAATGTGTAACATAACTTTCTAAGTCTATTGAGCGATGTCCGCCAGTCTGTCTAGTAGACACGACAACTGCCGTGAATCTTTATGCAATTCGTTAAAATCTGTCACAGTCTAATATTTTGGCAGATCGTAACCATGGGCTATACCGCTCAAGACCTTTTGATATTTACCATGCAAATTAGCCAGTTTTCCCAAATTACATTTTTCTCTGTAACTCCTAATTCGCCGGCTGCAGCAATCCATATTTTTGTCCAGCTTTTTTTTTCAACAGCTTGGTGAAATTTGAAAAAATCAGGCGACTACACGTGTTTCTTCCTTTACATCCCATACAAGTGATTTAACGCCTCATATCTTTCAACATGTTGTGTTGAATCCGGTCATATGAGGCATATGTGACCCGTTTGCTAAACGTAATTCCTGAATTCAAATAGAGAGCATTATCATACCACTTGTAGTACCTTCCTTATAAATGGCAGATTTAACCCATATATTCTTAGTTTCATATCCATCAACTTGTTGGACTGGATTCACACAAATTTGCGCATATCATGGACTGTGTTTTTTTTCTAAAAATGAATGCGTATTATTTACAGAACTTGCACTAAAGTAATAAGAGGGGCAAAGTGTCGTAGTGGGTGTGTTATGCCTTTTGTCCATACCACAATATCGATGCCATTAGCCCATTTCATAGCGGTTATCAAACGTAAGTTTTATCTCCTTGACTTCAATTGATTACCATTTACTAGCGATAACGGTGTTGGGCAATACAAACTTTGTGGTTTCAGTTTAGGTGAAAAACAAATCCAACGTCTACGTTTGAGAATCTATGGTAATAGTAGACATTTCCTAATGCATTTAAATGACGTTAGATGTAGTCGAGGCAAAACCACATTCATATATTTGTTCTAATCAGCAAACTTTGGTATTGTCGATGTCTTTACGCAGATAACCTTTCCAAACAACCACAGTCCATTCTAATAAATTGAATAGATTTTTCAATTAATTTAAATTTATTACCAGAGTAAACAATCCAATCCATGGCGATGATGACGTGGAGATGAAGACTACAATGACGACTACAAATGACATTCTAATGGCCGTTGTTTAATCCCTTTAACGCGGATAATGTAAATTGACCAAAAGCACGATTCCGTCATTTCGAAATGGTCGGCAATTGGAGCTGGCCCAATGTGTTATTCGATAGTTTGTCTATGCCTGCCGTCCACTTGGGTTCGGTAAGTGCGCCTGGTCATGAGAAACATGAGATTTTTCAACAGATGAGGCCATTAAATGGATACTAAGAGAAGCGTGCCACAGCGCCATAACAATAAAATCGTCCCAAAATGAAAAACAAACATCGAACTCGGATTGTACCTACTGTACAGGGTGGATGGACTGACATGGATACATACGAGGAACTTTGTCATATGCGTAACAGCAATAATAACAGCGTCAGAAAACAAAGAACGTTAACACTAAACATTTTATACTCCTATCACCACATTTGAGAATACTGAAAAGGCAGCGATGAAAAACACAAGTGAAGCGATATAAAATGATTCAACGGCAGACAGTCTCCAGTGAGAAATTATTGCTAGAAGTCGGCAAAGAAAAAGTGCTACATGGCACCAAAAAAGTTCAAAATGGAGAACTGGGTGCAAATTCTTTAATGTTAATCGATTTTGGAACTTTGCGTCTAAAATATTTGTTCTTCTCACTAAGTAATGAGAAAAGGTTGCAAAAACACTTTGAAATGTTAGAACTCGAACATAACAAAATTGTTCAAAAATTCTCTTTAAAAGCGATTGTGATATACATACATATGCCAGCTTCCACTAAACAGTTAGAAAAAGTTGCAAAACAACGCTAAAATATAAGAAATTAAATATAGGGTGAAGGCACCAATTGCACTACAATAAGAAATTCAAACAAATTTCTTTAATCAATGTAATGAAATATTTTTATTGTATAGAAAATTCAATTTTATTTTATATGACTAATTGGTTTTGAAGACGATAGACCGTAAATGAACTACATGCTCAATCGCGGATATGTGACAACTGATCAGAAAATTATTCATTGCTGCTTCAATGTTTCAATTCAGTCAAATTGGTTTCGTTTTGTACACCTCTTGTTTGACATAACCGCATAATAAAAGTCTGGCGCGGTCAAGTCAGGTGACCTTGGAGGCCAGCAGAAATTGGAGTTTCTGGAATTTTCGTTTAGCCGCCATAACCAGCTTGGCTATGTGTGCAGCTGCTTCATCTTGCTGGAACCAAATGCTGCTAAAACGCATATATCTTCGACGCAGTTCTGGATAAAAAAATCCTTCAACATCTTTGAATAACGATCCCCATTGACAGTTGACAGTAGCACGATTCGTGCGCTACGCTGTATAACGAAAATGTTTAAAAATGCACATTAAAAATGTCAGTGATATGTGGCGCAGTCCGCGTGACTGTTACTGTATGAGACTATCTCGCACAATATAGTGGATATGGTCGAATGTACCGCGGCGGTGTTTTATTTATTCTCTCTAGCTCAATTTTGCCCGTGGAGTTAACTGATTTTCCACTTAGCTAAGTAACAGCCTTAATATTCCCCGAACTTTCTGTCTTAGTCTATGCGATGTTGTACAATTTAAGTAGTTAATAAATTGGTGATTGTTTTTGGGCTTTTGCTACCAAAAGTTATCAATTGATGTGAATAAAATGATTAAGATGAAAAAAAAAACAGCAGACTTTTTCAATAATTTACCGAAAACAATATGCCAAATTAAATGTTTCACAATATTTTTTTTTTTTACTTTCCGGAATAAATTTCTATTTACATTTTTTTCTGACATTCATGCAATTGAGGTTGCTACTTGGTTTCCAAAAATTAAACGATCACAGACTGCTGTCTTATTTGCTAGCAGGCTAACGATGATGACTTAATTACAAATGCCAACACTAATATTTTCTTGTAATGTTGGCTGTTTAACTGACAGAAACTTACCAAATGTAAGAAGATGCTGCTTATACCAGTTCTGTTTTTTAGCTCTAAAAGACACATAATACGAACCAACAAAAAATCTAAAAAAATAAAAAAATTTGAAAAAATTTTGTGCGAAAATATCAGCTTTCATAATTGCACAATTTTTTTTAATAATCTGTTACATGTAATACATAAAAAATATTTTGTAATAAAGAAGTAGTCGTTTTTCATATCGACTAATTTTTGGAATAGCAAAACCTGCTCAATACGCAACAGTTGCTTATTGAAGTGTAGTAGCAGAAAGTAAGGATTAATATTAAAATCCTACTTATAATAGGTAATTTTGGTGAGAGTCGAAAAAAACATTAATCCAATCACCCTCTATGATTACGATTTAGTCAAAGATGATTACAAAAATCTACAAATTACCCTTTTTTACCACGCCCCCAAATACCGGTCTTATGGTTATAATATCTGTTTTTTTATTGAAGTGAGTTGAGAATATTGCCGAAACACTCACCAGCATACATAGAGATCAGATGCTCGCAGTATAAGAGTTTGGCCATCTTTATGTTTGCTATAATTTATTTCTTGGACTCGGATGTAGTAGTGAGAAATATCACATGATAATTACACTGTCAGTACACCTTAGAATCAGTTGACTTAAGCTACGCTTGTAAATAACTGGTGGTGAAAAAATAGTGCGCAAAACTGTATGCCTCCCTTAAAGCCAGCGATAAATTTTGTTTATAACACGAAAATTAAATCACGTTGGGAATCTTAATTCAAAGGTAAATATAAAGAACAAAATAGGAGAAAATGAGTTTGCTGACACATCCCGGTCTCCTTTCTAGTTACCAAGAAATCATTTAGCAGGCAGTAAATCCATTTGGGAAATTGATGAGATATTAATTCTCCATGAAAATTGCTGCAGATTTCAATAACACAAGAAGTGTGGTACAGTTTCTCGTGGGATTGCGGACCCAGTCGGAAGGCTGTCACTGGGTTGCGCGGGGCATTTAAAGGTAGCCAAGTCAAGACAATTTTCCTTTATAGTTGCGAAATCTGGAAGTTAGATAAAATTCGGACATCGTGCTTCAAGTTGTATACAGCAGAAAAATTCCACTATTCCAAGAGTCAATTCTGTTGCCAAGTGAATTTTGTATAACAACACCCGATTGAGACGTTATGTCTGAAGCCAGACAAATGCAAGCTTGGTCTTAACCTTCGATGCCCTTTATGATTAGTATAATTTTATTTTCGAGGCCTAACCTCATTTTGAAATCATGGGTTAAATTTATACTAAGTAAAATTAATTTTGACGCACATATATATTCATATATACGATTTTTAACTGTAGGTTCAAATTTCTTAACAAATTTATGGTAGCCAAAATTTAAATCAGTATCGAAAACCCTATCATCGAACCTAAAGTATCTCAACCATCATCGAACATCGCAGGAAGGCCTTCATGCAACGTTGGATGTTCATGTAAGTCATGTTCAAATGTAAGTTTGAACCAAATAAAAACGTAAGTTTGCACCAAAAAAAAAATATATATTTACTCGTATATATACATATGCATATATACATGATATAGTATTTATGTGACAATTTAGTAAGCAATAATTGATTGTATCGCATGATAGTTCTCATGTTCACCTTCAGTGGCTGAGCAACAAGTTGACAACAAGAAGTTTTTTTTTTTTTTTCGATTCCATTACATTCTGGATAACCATGAATCTTCTTATCATTCATTGGTAACATTTTTGTTATTAGTTATTGACCAGCTGTGTTTTGATCATGATTTGAAATTTGTTAAACGGATTTAATGAAGAACTACCAATAAAAATAATGTGAAACTTCAAAGTCGTGGGTGAAGGAAATTTATTAGCGGAGGTTATTCGAAATTGCATCGGTCAATGATAACCCAAAGGTTGAGAGGACACAGAGACCCAGAGTTTACAAACATTCAACTCTATCGACTTACACGAATATTTGTCCGCTAATTTTAGTCAATTTCTACTTTTATTTAGGGAATTTAAACTGCGCGTGATTTCTTTTTTTATGATTCCTTAATAATGGAAATTTGTAGTTATAGGAATTAAGATCTCTGCCCACATCTCCCTATCTGACTGGCTTGCTGTGCTCGCGCGTATCGTTCGATGTAACTACACAAATATAACAAAGAAACATGTTTTGTTTCTAGATGTAGTATCTGAATTTTTGAATTTTTTTTCTGGATCAACAGACTTTTCTCTAAAAACTATCCAATTTAATTATCGACACTCTATTATCCTTATATGGTTTTTGTACATTGCATCGCTGTTTGAAGTTCAACTGTAACACTTTTATATTCGTTCATGGCTTGCTAAGAGCTACATTTCGTTTCTTAGACTTTTTCGACTCCATCGACAAATTCTAGTAATGGCTTCCTTTGTCTTGATGCCTACCCATCCTAACGTGCAATATTTTTCTAAGAAAAAAAAAAGTAAAAAATAAACGCTGATATTTTTAATTAGACTGTTTGCGCTTACATTCGTCGATACTTAGTTATACTTAGTTTTGTCTTAATGTACAAACTGCGGCGCAAATCAGTTATATATCTTCGAAATGACATGGGATGCCAATAATAAGACCGTCAAGATAATTGAATATTTACTTAGCAATGTACTCGTATTCATAATCTTTATTCGCTTTTGTAGCAGTACACATTTTCCAATAATTTGTTAGAGACGATACAATTACCGATGTATTCCGATCTGATGAACCATTATCATTTGTAGCTAAACGATAATTTTATCTGAGACGTATTTGCATTCGAAACTTATTTCAATACAGCATTCAAATTTTGAAATTGGGAATCACATATTCGTATCATACTTAACATATTTGCAAGATATCTGAATGTGTGTAAAGAAGATGCACCAAAACTTTTCTAATTGTGGCTTTACCAGCTGTAGGAATGTTTGTATTTTCCCATAAATCACCAAGAACTTTTACAATCGTTTGTAACTGTAAGCTTAGTGTTTTTACATTTGTGAAGCGGTAAGCTTAGTGTTTTTACATTTAATCTTTTAATGTAAAATATTTAATAATTTGTGGATTTAGTGGTAATTCTAATCTTAAATAGTCAAAGTTATTCTCTTTTACCTCCTTTTTGTATCAAGGTAGTAATGAAAATTGGGAAGATTGAACAAAATAGGGTTCATGAAGAACCGGTACGATAATTTCAATAACAGACTTATAAATACCATCATTCAATGTTATTCAGGAGAAGTATAACTATAATGGTCCAGTTTATACATTAAGAGCAGGAAGAGAGATTTTAAAGGAAATTATCGAATTTAACATATCAGTATATTTTGATTTTTTTGTAGATATGTTTAATTTTTGTATTTATGGCTTATTTTTTATTTTTCTTATATTATTTTGACTTCTGATTACTGATTTTTCAATGTGTTCAGGAACAGGGCGCAAGTTTATGTTTAAGGTCTACACATATCTGGAAAAAAAATGAACACTAGGGTGGGTAGGTATCGAGATACGGGAAGTCACTATTAAAATTTGACGTCGGCGTTAAAAATGGCTATAGAACGGAATGTAGATGTTATCGAACCCAGAATACCGATATACGAAATGTTGCAATTGGCCTTTAAATAGAGACGCAATTTGTAAAGAAAAACCTGAAATATTTTGGGGGGTGTGACAGAAAGAATAATTTCTCTAACTAATATGAAATCGTAGAGGATATCTGGCTTTACTTTTTTTTCCATGTGGACCGACCCGCCCTAGTGTACTTTGTAAATCTGCTAGCAAATCAGGTTTAATGTTATATTAGTCGGATCCCAAAAATCGTTATTTATGTCTAATTGGTTTCCAAACTATATCTAGTTTCGTTCGCAGTTAGTTCCAAATCTAATACAATTTAATAATATGTAATTAAATCGAAGAAGATATAGTTATATATAATTTTTATTCTAATCTAAGTATATCATTCTCAATTTAATGGTGTGTAAATTGAGATAAAAAAACCCAGGTCAGAATAATCCATAATAATACCAACCAAATTAACGGTAATTTCATGTTCCAACCTTTTCTTGAGTTAAATTTAGAAAACTTAAATTGTCTATTAAACAATTAATGATCTGGGAAATTATTGGCAACTTTAAAGCTTTCGTTAGCACTTCCGGCAATGTAATTTTAGTGAGGCGCACGGCATGGATCACTCAATTGGTAAAAGTATACGGTTATCCATTTTTCGGTTTCGAAAGTAAAATTGAATACAACACGCGTAAAGCTACTTTTATTTCATTATAATGCTTGGACCTTGACATTATGTACGAAATATAATGCCATTTAAATGACCGCTTCTGGATTAGTTGCAGAAGTGGATCGATTTAAGGTTCCTTTAGCGTCATTTGCGAAAAAAAATACGGCCCAATAACACCTTCAGACCGAATGCGCATCAAACAGTCACTTTTTCCAAATACAATGGCTTTTTAACAATCACCTCTGGGTTCTCTGGGATTTGCTTGTTGACGTGACCACCGAGTGAAAAATTTGCTTCATCACTGCAGAAAATTTTGTTCGATTGAAAGCCAATGTTCACGAATCACCACGTTTGTAGTAAATTTTAACTATTAGTATGTATTCTTCGGTTGTTAAACGATCCATATTCGTAAATGACAAACCTTTCACTAAATAAATAACACTTCAGATGACAGGTATTTAACACTAAATGGATGACCCTGTATAAAAACTGTTTAAAAATAGCAAAACGTGCGAACGGACATTATTAAAAATATGTTTCACGCAAGTTCTAACAAAATTCAATTGTAATTTTATAGTTTTTATTCCACTTTGTTATATTTTTCGCAACAACAACAGATCCGTTCTGTGTTATTAGGTTTAGATAATTTAGATCATTTAGATTTCCATTAGATTATTAAATAGATAACAAAATTGATCCCATCTAACTTGCTGTATCTCGTCCGATCCAGTATGATATAATCATATATACCAGACATAATTTCTATCGCAAGGTATACTAGAACTGTTGAGAGGTGTGATTAGGTATATTACGGGCTCCCAGTTTAATTTCGTGTATAGCCACGTCAAAGTAAGTGTTTTAAATTTGTCTTAAATTACTGTCTGCTTTAAAGAAGTAACAGAAAATTTCCTAATTTATTCTAAAAACTGCCAAAAACGTCTGTTATAATTTTGCAGAAATTTGCAGTGAGCAACAAAATATGGTAGACAAAATGCCCAAAGTAGCGTTCTGGTAATCCAGTTGTAAGGCGATACTATTAAACCACCCACTGCGCTCCAAATCAATCCCTTAATGTCGAATTGTATGTTGACATCGAAGCGATTATTTTGTTGTAAAATCTTTGCACTAACGATGTAGACACTGATGCGATTGGTCACTCTTAATTGGATGCTACAGACTGTGAATTAAACTGAAGAAACTGTATTAAGTGTTTAATGTCGTTATACATTCTTATACTTTCATCGTAAAGAGAATGGGAGAGGGTACATAATTTTGTGTGGAGGAAAGGGTGACGTGTGCAGAGGAACTAAATGTACTAAATTTTGTAATTGATTTGAGAGAATATATAACGTATTCGAAGTGGCAAAATTCGGAAAATTTGTCTATAAATTGTACATTAATTTAGAGCAAAAGCAATCTATTTTCTTTTCTTCCAGAATTCTCTAAAATTCTGCTTTTTAGAAATCCGAGTTTTGTAAAATAGCAGAAAAGAGTTATAATTGATCTGAACAGACAAAAATGTTACAATCCGGCATGGGAGTAGCAAGGGAGCTCTCAGGACAATAATCGGCAACTGATTCTGAGTAGATAGATATAATTAATTTGATGATCATGATTATACGGTCATAACTTACAAATATTAACATTAACCCCTGTTAGCAGTTTGATAGAACCCGTGATTTCCAAATACTGTTATTAATGATTGCATCTCATATGTGGATGTCAAACTTCAATGCCAAAATACAGGTTTTCTGGCTTTTTAGTAGGATATTTCGAAAAATAACGCCAACTCATAAATGCTGTATTCAATTAAAATTTCACCACAACCAAAATCTCTAAAATCGTGAAATAAGTAGCAAAAAGAGCGTTTGGGTATGTTATCTCAACTATATTTGATCTATTTCATATTTCAAAAGAAACAGGCTTCCTCTCAGAGAACATTCATTCTCTTAGGAAATGGAAATCAAAATGTACAGAAATGTGTACAGGACATGAATGTTAATTAAAATCTTTCCCATAAAAATGGGAACACCAGTTTTTCTCCAGACATATTCAACTGTTACAAAATCACAAAAAACTTGCAAATTCCCAAAATTATTTTTTTTTTCTAAATTTTAAATTTGTGTACGAGAATACAAATATTGGGTAATACCTACACATAAGACAATTCACACGAAATACGCTTGGACGTCTGTCTTACCCCTCTCATTTGAGAAATGATTTTTCTATGAATTTCAAATGTGTTATATATGATTGAAATTACTTTTTACAGATTTGGGAAGTTTTGATACTGGCCATAATGAGCTTACTAATCAGAAGAAATGTGCGCGGAATTTGTTTATATGAATTTGAAAAATCATTTTAGCGGCGGCTTGAATCTTGGCACGTGCAATATATTCATTTCAATATCGTATTAGCCTTGGCCAGCAAATTACCAGTCCTGTCATACATTATGAGCAGTTTCTCGCTACCTCGTTATTTGATAGTATTATTATTATTAGTATTATAAATAACCACAATAACAATATCGTTATCGATGTCGCTGTGAATTCATATAGGAAGTGGTTGCTACTTCATAGGCGTGATTCCACTTTTTAAATATCAATGAAATCGGAAATCCGAAATTGCGCTTTCTGCAATTCATTTAACACCACCAAATGCCTTTTGCCCATATTTTTTGCCCTGTTGAGCTCTTAATGGTTCAAAATTTGATGAACACAGTTCATATCATTGTCATTGCAGCACTTTAGCCTAGACAATGGCATCCTCTTTATTCCGCATGAGGAATGCCAGTTCGAATTTGAAAGTTGTAACTTTTATGATGTTCTATGTTCCTGAAAGCGGGTATTTCCAAAAATACCTTTTTATGAGCTTACACGCATTTTATTTTTGGACTTACTTAACGGGACCTACAGTTTACCGACGATTCCAAATGTCGGTTTGATGAGGACATGTTAGATTCGTTGTGTGTTCGTCACACACATCGAGGTGACTGCTGCTTAAATAATGATAGGGAGTTGTTTTCTAACCATCATGCTTTATTGCTGGGCACGTCATAATAATAATATTCATATTAGTGGTTTGGTTTAGAAGAAGGTACCATTTCTGTCCTCATTCCTTCATGTTTTATTCCCTAAACTTCTATCTTAGCATGTGGTTATTCTGCTAGATGAATATGGACAGTCATTTTCACGATTCTATCAGTAGACATTTGATCCCTTTTTATTCAAAAATCCAGAATTTGAAAAAAAATCACTTCTTATTGCTTGCTTACTCTTGAAGGTAATGTGGATAGTATCTTGTGTTTTTTTTTCTTTGTCCTCTAAGAGTGCGAATTTTGAGAAATACCTCCTATCGTTTGGCTACTCTAGAAGAGAAATATGAACAACAAATTTTATGGCACTATATCTAGCTACAGGGTGGCGCTATAATTACACTACAATAAGAAATTCAAAGAACTGTTTTTAATCACTGCATTTCATTTATATTTTTATTATAGGTATATATAAAGTTTAATTTTATTTTATACTCGTATAACTAATTGGTTTTAAACATGATAGACCATAAATGACATCCATGGTCATTCACGCATATGCGACGCCTGATCAGAAAATTATTTATTGCGGCATCGCCTTATTTGCTATTTTAGTGGATTGTTTCAATTCAGTCAAATTTCTTGGTTTCCCCATAAAAAAGGCTGGTGCTGTCCATCTTGCTGGAACCAAATGCTGTTGAAACGGGTACGTTTTCTGCGCAGTTCCGGGTATCTCCTTCGACATCTTTAAATAACGGTCCCTATTGACAATTGACAGTAGCACAACTCGTGCATCACCCTGTACCACACCAGCGTTCTTATTTACTCTATTTTTTCCTCCTAAAAGTACTGGTTTTAAAAAAACCTCTTATCGCACATCTACTCTATAAAGGGTGTGTATAGCCAATTTTAGTGATTCTGGTTTTATCCGTTTGATCTGGGCGACTATTGAATATATCAGACATGATAATAATACTACTATACTTTGATAATACTGGGCAAGAAATTGGTACATTTCTGAATAAGCTGGCGATGTTTGCAGTAAATGCGCTTCGTGCGTCTTCCAATAATTTTTCATATTGAATTGTTAGTGAAAAATACCCTCGAAAACGTGAAATTTTACACTTTTCACAGTTTATATACATTGTAGTACTACAGTTAATTTATGATGTAACTGCAATTATGGAGAAAAACAAAAATTTCATTTACTGAAATTACTCTCACACCACTCCCCGCATAATAATTTTATTATTCCGGAAACAATTTCGAATGCGTCACCACCTGTTATTGCAATGCGCAATTTTCGATTGAGCCAAAATGTAAGGACTAAATCAATATTCGTACAAAGATTTATTTGCTGATGTAGATTTCCACTGCGTTGTTCTATTTGGATTTGATGTTATTTATAATTCATATCTATCTGCAAATTTTATTGCGACTTCTTATTGTATTTGTTTGTTTTGTTTTCCGTAAATGTCATTAAATGTGATTTTGCAATAAATAAACTAAAACTGTGATAATCCCTGATCCAATATAACGTGCCTTTAGTCTACCAAATGGAATCAATCAACTATGACAATAACGCCAGTTCCAAACCAATAACATCAGCAGAAGCTCTACAATCAATACGAATATCAATAAATAGTAATACGAGTAACCGGGTGGAAATACAATAAATACACCATGTCTGTCTCATTCAGAGAATGTTATTTTTAATCTTTTAATCTGTTGGGAGAAGAGCGAAGTACATAAATGTGAAACCAAAGGCAACCAGAACAATAATAAATATATAATTTTGTAGCAATTTTTATTAATAACATTATGTTACTCCAGCTCAGATACGCAAATGACAAACAATCCAATCCAACGAGATTATTTATCAACATCAAGTCATAAAATTGTTTAAGTTCATTTTCACTGTTGTTTTATTTATTACTTAAATAAATAAAAAATGCTTAAACGGTTATCAACGCCTGGCCGTGAGCCGCAGGGAATTTCAAGCGCTGCTGTTTCCTGCGCTCGTCATGCCAATAATCGTAAATAGATAATAACGTAGTCGGTTGCCGGAATGAGTTGATATCCTAGCAATGAAACAAACAAACGATTTAATCATGAAATAAAAGTCGCTTCCATTTCTGTGTTTTGTACACCTGCTACGAATAGAAGACGAAATTTTCATCAACAATCGTCTTTTGGCAAACAACTCAGAAGCTGTTAAGGATATATCAACATTTTACGCCTTCAGTCGTCAATCAATATTTGACTGTTGACGTATTTATTGAGATTTTAATGGTACAACAATTGCTTGTGTCAATATCCAAATTGTTGACTGTAGGCTTAAATCAATTGACAATAGCTGTATCATTGTAGGTGTGCAAATGGCAAATATATGTTCTAATATAATTCAGTAATTTTGTAATTTATTTGTAAACAGATATCTTAACAATTAATTAATAAACATTTGCAAAGTATGCGGAAGCACACATTCATGCGAATGGATTGAAGACTTTCTCACTCTGAGGTTAAATATTTTGTCTCATTAGACAGATTCAACAAAACAAGGATTGTCCATAGGAAACCGTTTGTGAACTTGTACGATAAAGTTGTGAAATCTAAGTTGTGAAATCTAACAGCTGTAATGAAAGCTTATTTTTCAAAAGCTGGATTGAGTCTTCGAGCCTAGATAAGTCATTGGCTGTTGAACTTCAAGTGAAATGGGTATTTTTAAGAAATTTACAAATTGAATACATTTACATTTAAGTCACGGCATAAATCCAAATTGATTCTATCCAAATTTTGGTTAAAATTAAGCTACTGGAAGACTATATTTAAGATCCGTTGTGATTTTTTAACGAATATTTGGTGTGTAGCCTACGATAATACTGTTTTCTGTAATATATGTTTATTTTGAATCAGATGGAAAGTATTTAAAGAGTAGTAGGTCTTCTTAAATTCTTACCTAGAAGAAAGTCCTGCTAATGATTCTTTGTTACAGGAAAAGAAAAATATTTCCTGTATACAGTAAAATGTTTTTTTTTTTTGTAAATAAAATATGTAATACAAGTCCTACCAAATAAAAATTTCACTAAGTAAAAAATACTACTAAGTATGACCTTCTTAAAAGGTTAAAGAAACTTTTGATTTGCTAAGTGTCGCGTTTATATTATGGGATGGTTTACCGTAAGAAATTTCTCAGGATGAATTCGAAATGAATGATTTCAGGGTGGTTTTGGAAAGTTTCTCCAAAGTTTCTGACGTTAATTTAAGGAAGCCTTCTTAAATGCAACTTTAATTTCTAGCAGGGAAGATCACTTAACGCTAGCCTTGAGAATAAAGACATTTTACAGAAAATTTGGGCACCGTAACATTACATTTGGTTCATTTCACAGCGCCAGTTCTGTTTACCAAAAGTGGGCCACTGGACACATTACATCACAACGTTCATACCAAGAAAGGTGGATTCTTACCCATTAAAATTATCTTTAAACAAGAGTTTTGTATTTCTTAGAAAAAGAATTTCATTTCAGAAAAGGTTATATAATATTTTATACTATATATTACATCCTCATGTTATTTTAAGGAAATTTCTTCAGAAAAAAAAAACTTGAAATAGTTGACCGTTTTGTTATGTTTCCCGAATAAAACCGTAAAACATTTTATGAATAAGTCAGTTGTTTGTGTACTGTAACCGTAATGTTCAAAACTGAAACCGAGTGGTGTTTTCCCCCAATAATCATCTTAACAGGTTTTTGAGAAATTATATAAATGTTCTAAAAACGGCTTTAGGTTATGCAAGATAGAAATTAGAAAATATATAATAAATTTGATTGTATCACCAGTTTTCTGATAAGGACATGACTTCTTCAACATACATAGATCTTAGATCTTAAGTCGTAAATTTGAGATTTCAAACCCTAGCTTTCATAGACCATACATCACAGATCATACATTTTAGATATGGGGTCTTATTGTCAAAGGATCCATCTTACAGATTGTTTTTGATTTATTTGAGTTCTTATGCAGACTTTGTAGCGAACAGTAACTTTATTTGATTTAGGATGCGCTGGCAATAAGTGCGTATATTTGACGAATATTTCAAAAACTTGGGCCGTTCAAAAACTGTTTCAATGTGGGAGATGCACACACCTGATATGTAATCAATATAATTGAAATCTCATAATAGCTCAAATATTTTACCATTTTGGACTTCCTGAAGAAATGACTTAAAAAGTAATTTCTCGAATAAATGGTGACAGTCATAAAATTATAATATATAACATTTCATTGTCCGTATTATATTTTTTATTTTTTTATTTTTGCTTTATAAATTCCAATTAACCATCATAACATTTGCAAAAATGTGCTATATATGATATTAGAATTGATTGCGCAACGCATTTAATAATTATTATATCTTAAATATTGAATTTCTCAAATATTATTCCGGCATACGATATGTGTTCGAGCTCCAATACAACCACCAATCATATTATGTAGTAGTTTAGTAAGTCTAGTAAATGCTTCTCAAACTGACTATCTGAACTGACGTTAAACTATAGGTTTCTTTGGGTGAGTCAAAAAATAGAATGCGTGTAAGCTCACTAATTGTGGGAAACTTAACCATTTCTCATTAAGGCGGGCAAGGGAATTTCTTTCCGATAATCGCCTTCCACATTTAATGACTTTCAATGCGCAGGCTGCATTTGCCTCTATTGTAGTTGGTTTTTTGCATCCGCACTTCTTACTAAAATCATTCTAAACTGCATTACAACGGTGTGTCTATTCTATTCCGTTAGGAGACATATATATGCACAACTAACTTAATTTGAATACCAATTTTTCTCTTCAGCGCTTTCAGTTTTGATATTACGATAATTTGCTACAATCTATAAATATCAGTGTTTGTGTATGTCATGTGTAGGCTCGTATGTCGACCATCCGATTGCAATGATTCTTCGGCGGGTTATTACTTAATTGGCCGATTTCGTTACTGTGCGAGGGTGGAAGAGCAAGATATTTCAGTAAACAGGTTTTTTTTTTTTTTCAATGTAATACAAGTATGCTTGTCAAATACTATTTGTTTTTCATAGTAAACTGTAATGAAACCGGCTTATCCGGGTTTTCTGTGATTTGAATATTCGAAAACCAGATTGTTGAAAAGAGCAGTTCTTTGTATTACTCGGAAAGCGGTAAAATTTCAACACTATAATCCTAACAGCTTTACAACAGATAACTGCGTTAAATTAATTTTCACGTTGCCTAGTCGAATAAACAAGTAAAACCGGATGGGGTTTCTTCACAAATTAGATTATTCTTAGAAACTCGAGCAATTTCACTGACAAGATAAGTTTTGAGGTAATTAATATTAGCAGAGGACAAGACGTTTTAGATGACTAACATCCTATTTATTTATAATTTTAAGTTTTAATTTAATTTTAAAGCATTAGAAGTAAACCAAAAACACATTCGAAAGAATGTATATCATCTGCTACAGCAAAGATATGACACTGAGAAGGAAACTTTGAAAGCACCATGTTTGTTGTGACCAAATGTGTTCCATGGTTTTTAAGTCGACTGAGCGATATCCGTCTATCTGGCTCTCTGTTTGGCACGATAACTGCCGTAAGCCTTTATGAAACTGCCTTATAATTGATAATGAAATTGTCATATTAATATTTTAAAATTTTGGATTCTAACAAACAATTTTACCGATCTTTCCAAATTGTTTTTAAGTTCTAATTTGAAGGCTACAGCAACCAAGTTTTTTTCTCCATACTTGTTTAAGCTTGAAACAAATCGACCGTCTAATTTAAACTGAGCATTCGGTGGCACTAAGTTCAGTCAGATTTGGTACGCGTTAAGCGCTTGCTAAAGTAAAGCTTGAAAATGAAAAGGGATAATCACCCCATTTCTTGTACCTCCCATACAAGTTATCTAATCGGTGGCGCTAAATCCAATGTAATTTAGCACCCATCAAGTACTAGGTTTACTCCCTTCGGTGAATGGTTATGAATTTCATAGCAACACTCCTTACCACAGATACAAATTGGACGATGTAGTAAAAATCAATAGTACCTCTTTAATTTCTACACGAACGACTTCAGAAAATTTTAATTTCGCTTTTATTATTGTACGTTAATTCAGAGGGTTTTCGATGAGAATCTAGAGACGTAGCTCTCCTTGTAATTCGCACACTGTGCACAAACACAGAAGCACGTAGGGTGAACGTGTATGTAAGGCAGTGCATTGTTTGTTGTTTGTCAAAAGTTATGTCCGCAATCGCACACAGACAAAGGAAGTAAGTACTTTTTCCCCTGCTTTCTTTTAGTTTCTAAGTTTGATACATCCTATTGTTCACTTCTAAATGTTTTTCATGTTTGAGTTTGTATACAATTTGCAAATGTTATGTCAATAAATTTGAAAATTACGTGACTTTTAAAGGTTCGATTTTCTTTAAGTGTATAATTAAGATCAATTATCAAAGTCCTCCACGATATTCTTAAAATTCATCTGTTTATCTGTCAAATGATTCAATCATCGTACATTTCAAATATTTGTCAGAAACTTTTTAGGAAATTAATTTCTATGTAATTTATGTAATTACGCTGTTGTCCTCATTTCACATTTTCCTACTTAAAAAGAGTTGCGTTACGATTTTGCCTCTCTGCCCATTTACTGCGTATTTAAGTGTCTCTGTTGCAAATTGTCCACCTGAAAACCCATTTCCTGCAACGTATCCTCTTTTATACCATTCATCCCTAATGCACAAGAGATGCATTGGGAGCGAGTCTTACTTATTTACAATTCTCAGTGCTCTGAAAACAAATTTATGTTAAGTTTGTGAAACTTTTCGTTTCAGCCGCTGCTTTTCTTCCATTATTTTCTTCAATTTAATGAATGTAAATCACTTTTGCGTCCAGCACAACTGCAAGCCGTAATTCATGCGCCAATGAGTGAAGATGGTAAGAAAAATGCCACTGTTGCGCCGCCATTAACATTAGATGTATTAAATTATTAGAGCGACCGCCTCCCACTCTCTTCATTCAGATCCCCTGACTCACTCAATTACATATATATCCCCAACATCATTAGTTCATCATTAAGAAACTCATAAACATAAACAATACGAATACGTCTGAGGAAATGGGTGTGTGTGTGTGTGTGTATGTGCTAGGAAGCATTGCTTACGAAAAACAATGAGTAAATGCAGGAAACAACTTAGCATACATTTAAACATTTCATGAAAATCTTGCTTGGTGCACTCACATATTCATGCAAATGTTGTATTGTGAGTGTGTAAAGAGAGGTAGAAGCACCAGCGCAAATGCACACATATACATATGCTCCACAACACATAAATAAACTTTAGTGCATAATTGCTTGTTACACACACGCACGCACACAAACACACGTGCGAGCGCGTACTCTTTATATTAAGATGAGAATCTAAAAACTGCTTTTAAATGACTCTAAAGCACGCATTCGAAATAACTACAACTCTGCTTATTGGGGAATGTGGGTCCATTCATACACACATGCACATACTTATACATATATATATATATATATATATATATATATATATATGTATGTATATATGTGGCTTTATGTACATATCTCAATTCATAATGCAACACAAATTTCATTTTCAAATAAATTTCTAAACAGTAAATAGAACAACAACAATGGTCACA
Source organism: Philornis downsi (assembly GCA_019455685.1). Lineage (NCBI taxonomy): Eukaryota > Metazoa > Arthropoda > Insecta > Diptera > Muscidae > Philornis > Philornis downsi. The sequence continues at coordinate 3,449,663 of JAHXMU010000251.1, forward strand.
ACAGATACAATTGCAATTATCACAATCATCGTCACTTTAAAACTGACATATTTATTATTGTTGTTATTTATACGTTTATTCTAACTTTGCTGTCGAATAAGCAACACAATTGCACAGTACTTGTCTGTAAAAATAGAAACGTTTCTATTTCGCCTTACGCTAACGCTCACGACTTGCTTACGGCTCAACTTATCATTATTAATTGTTGAAATAATTGATTGTCTTTGGATTATTCCCATAAAGATTTTCTTCAATTCTTTCGGTTTTCATTTCTTTCACCAACGGAATAACCGGTTAATATGGTTCAATTCGGGAATACTCCAAGAACGAAATTTAAAAGAAAAATTTTTGCTTATATTATGGAAGATCGAATCTCTTTTATGAAAAACAAATTGCTACCATATTCTACAGCGTTTGGTCATATTTCAAGTCTAAGTCTTGTTTCACATAGGCCGCTAACAGCTCCGGTTTGAGACCGGTAACTCAGTTATAATTCTTTAAATGGCAAACAGTTTTCTTTAAGTCACTGCAATTTTCGATATATCAGATGCTAAGTTTGAGAAAATCTACTTTTCAACAGTCTTTTGACTACGAAACTTTTACTATTCCGAAACTTTTTATTATGAAGAAAAAAAAAATAAATAATTTTGGAGTCGAAAAATCTTCTGAAAAATTGGACTACTTTCTCAGAAGCCATAGTAAACGGTTAAGTTGGAATGACGCTTGTGCTAAAATTATTCGCAAAATCGTGTTTTTACTGAAATGTTCTAGGTGGAAATTCAAATCGAAGGATCTGCACCTCTGAAATGATTATGGTCCTCATTAAATAACTTTAGTTTTTCCGACACATTCTGATTGTTAACCGAATTTCTTGTGTATATTTTGTGTAACTCTTGTGGAAAGTAGCACAGGACAACTTTTAAGCAGGAATTTAAGATTTCATAAGTAAATGCTTGTGATGAAACAAACGAAGTTAGTTACGTGAACAATTTCTCCATATATTGCTTGACCAAATTTTATCTCTTACATACTATATCGAAGTTTGATTACGTATACTTTCATTTGAAGGAATGAAAAGATGTATCACTTGATGTAGCAAAAAATCTAAGGTACAAAGTATCTTTTGGCCAAATTTATTTCATGGTTTTTGAATCGATTGATTCCAGCTGGCTATAAATCGTTATAAAGTTTTTTAAATTCCGACAACTTAATACTTCGTCATATTGAGGATTGTAAATGGACTATACCGGTCTACCCCTAAATTGCTTCTTTTTTTTTTTTTTTTTGTATCTCCAACACGCAGACTGCACCGACGTGAATCTTCAGCAATTTGATTGATCTAAAGTTCTTGCTAAAATCTAAAAATAATTGACCACTTAACCACATCTCTTTTAGTAGCTTCTACACAAATGACCCAATTATGCCGTGTATTCTTAGGTTCATATCTTCTATTCATTTATACTAGATTTAATCGAACTTTATACGTGCTGAATGGACCACAGTGGAACTCCCCTTCTAGTATCTACTATACAAATAACGCCTAATTCGTAGCTTGTATTAATCTAAATTTTGGTTTATTGTAGTGCTATATACCATCCTGCAAAATTTGAGAACATGTCACCACACTCTTCATGGTACCTCCCATACTAATGACCGATTTTACAATCATGCATTTGATGACCTTATTTCTGACAATAAGATTGGATTGTATAGGTAATTCTATGCCTATTCGGGTACCTCCCATCCTGATGCGTCAACTGCAGTAACTTAAATTTTAGTCAATACTATTTAATGCAATGCATAATAAACTATGACAAAATCGGTCTGAAAATCATACCATTTCTGTTGCCTCCCATAAAAATTTTATAATTTAACCCACATACTCTTGGATTCATATCATTCATTTAATAGTACTAAATGCAATATTGTGCATTTTGCACGCCCCTTGTGGCACACTGTACACTTATGTAAGTCGGTTCACTTGAGTGAAATTTTTGTACTGATTTCATTAATCAGAGCCATAATTACGCTTTCATGGTAAAACTCTTTTCCAGTTAGAATAACAACACTGTAGCCATTAGTTTTCAATGTAAGAAGTATAAAAAATGTAAAAAATCATTACTAGCAACTATTATCAGGTTCCGAGTAAATTATTATCATGCATTATGAAGAAAACTGATTCAGAGAATTCGTCATATTCATTCGAATTAGGTAAATAAAATCATATTTATTACTATATTGCTTGCATGAGCGTTGGAAATATTCCACAGTTCTTTAGGTTAAATTACATTTTTCATCATTTCAATTTCTGAATTCAAATATAACATATTATTTATTGTTTCTAGCGTATTAAAACATCACTTGAATCGGTAAATACTTGCGAGAAATACAAGCTCCGAAGAGCTGTACAAAGTGGAAAGTGAAAATCCACTACAATTTCTTCATACATACATACATTATATATTTTAGTGATACATGTGTATGTGTGTATGTTACACAATTCCTTTCCAAACAAAAACGAATAAAATTTACTGTTCCTAAACAGTGAAATAATAACGGAAGCAAAATTTCAATTATGAATCCTATCCGACCGAAAGATATCACAGCGCTAGCGATGCCTACAAATGAAAATGAAATGTATGGGAAGAGGTACGTGGCTAGCCATGTGCACGGCGTATGTGTGTCGGTCGGTTTAGGGAGCATTATGTGTTACTCACTCTTAGGGGCAAAGTTCAAATGTGCCACTTGAAAGTCTATGATACTTGAGTCTGTATATTGTATTTCTCGTTTCAGCCCAGACATTCGCTGTACCCGCCCGCCGGTACGTCCGTCTGGGTTTCCATCCATCCGTCTGTATTTCCTTCGGCCTATTCAGCAGATGCGATTTCAAGATAATGGGGCATGCATAGACAATATGTGCCTCTCGCACTCTTGTTATGCGGCATATTTATGCATAATCTTTGTTTGAGCCTGACATGTTTAAGGCACCGCATATTCACAAAAGTACGTACATGAAACTACAAAACCTAACTGTAGAGATCAACACAACCGGCACTAAAGGCCCCTGAACTTCGAAAAATTTACTACCACTACAATGTAAATGGGAACGCTAACTTATGCATACTTAACCCAAACGCACACACAGACAAGAAACACCCGTAAACTTCATCAGAGATGTCGCAAACATTGTGTTACCACTTTATGTCAGTTATACTTTACCATGGAGCACACGCCCTCCACTTGTGCTTTGTTCAGATTGTGTCCATAGAGAAGGTAGAGGGCACGCGATTTTGTTGAGTTTTGTGGAGACCGCCCCTCTGTGTATGATTTGCTAAAGAGTTGCGGAATTATTTGTACACGTAGTGACGGGAAATAACACAAACTTTTAAAGTGAATTTCTAATGTTTAGCCCACACATTTAAAGGTGCAGTCGTGTTCCCGTTCGCTTCAATCAATTGCAAAGTATTCCCAAAAGCAAGCTGTGATAGTAACGAGTTTCTGCCACAAATATTCAAAGATGGTGGAAGCAATCTTCATGGCAAAAATCGTGACTGCCTCAGAGACTGACGGAATCAAGCATAAGCATTTGTACCTTCATCGAAGCAGGTAAAAGTCACAAAAGCGGTTGATATCGCCGAGTTGTGGCTTCGACTGGCGCATTTCATTTGAGCATGAGTTGTTGTTGCGGTTTTGTTTTAACTGCTCTTTGGATTCCAAGATAAAAATCCGAAAATAATCATAATTCTACCACAGAACCATAAAAGTGTACAAAAGTTTTTCACAATTATTTCGCTAAAGTTCCCTTCTTCATACGGGTCGTTTATGACCACAACAAACAGAATGAGGGACGAACGTTTAGTATCAAAGCAGGTAGAAAAGATTTCGCATTAAAATGAGTGGAAACACTTCATGTGAAATGTGCGAATGTATACCATTAACCCAAAATAGGTCTGGAGGCCAAAAGATAACGCTGCAAAATAATATCGTCCAAATGTAGACTTCGGAGAATGTTTATGGGAATTGTTTGCTTGGATATTGGCTTTATGTGTACGTCTACTATATTTGTTCGTACGAAATCTGCTATCCTTTGAGATATTGAGTATGTTTACTTGTGTATAACAATTTGCTCGTAACTTATATTATTAGTACTCTAGCAGTCAGTATACAATTTACTTGGTTATGCATTTTGGCTAGTTTTTACAAGTCTCTTGTTAGGGATTAAATCTTTAAACAATAAAGTGTGTATTAAAAAATATGTATTTAGAAGTAAGAATTTGTTTCCAAATACTGTCCATGAAATATAAATGAGTAAAATATAAAGGATATTTATTACACCCTACACAACATATGGTAAGCATAATATTGGTTTGGTGCTGCTCAGTGTAACACATAGAAATATAAGTAATAGATCCAAAAGCCTGTACCTTAACCCAAAGTCCGTCTGCGTTCCTAAGAAAGTGTGAGTGCTACCAGAAGGGGCGTGGTAACCCGCTTGGTTCTTATCAGAAAATACCCTGTAATAAAGCACAATAAAAAGAAGTAAAATTGTGATTTCTGCTAAAATGGAGAATTTGTTTGTATGACACCCTAAGGAACGTGGCAGTGAAGTCTATTTTCATTCGCAGTGCTAAATGTCCGATACGTGCTCAATTATACTGAATTTAGTGTGGCTGAATGAATGCAAAAGTTAGTTAAGGTAATTTGTATGGAATGTACAGGTGAGGGCGTGATTATTCTGTAGATTTTTTTTTTTTGTACATTTTACTAAGCAATGTAGCGCAATATATCTGGTATCAGTGTACAAATTTTGGGTTACAGGAGGTACCAGAATGGGCTTGGCAATGTTGGCCGTTTTCGTTCTCAGAACTTTATTCATTAAACACACAATGTGGAATAAATTAAGACGAACTTGGTAGGACTGGTTGGAAGATATGGATGTAAGAACGTGTGATTTAATCGGTCATCTGTATGTCAGGTACCAGAAGAGGCATGGTTACTTGATCCATTTTTCCCATTTGTATAACGAATTTTGCAGCATTTTCATGATTCAATTTTTCGATGCCATGTATTTTTGTGAACTCGGTACAAATCGCAATTATAAACCAATCTCAGCAGAGTTTGTCGAATACATTTAAATTGTTAGATGTCGGACCACATTTTGATGTTACTACCATATAAATTGATCACTCATGATGAGTACAACAATATATTAACCGCATCTTGTGATTACAGTTTTACATATATATTTTCGACCATTCGCAAAGTTTGCTCTGGCCAATACTGTCGCTATTTTTTGACTCACCTTGCTACGTCACACAGCTTAGCATTCTTTGGTAATGGAACTGTCGATTTCCCCGCCTAGACAGAATTCGCTGGAGAAAGCCCTGTGTGAAGTAAATCATGTTTACAAGCAATATTCAAATTCTTAGTTTGTTAGTCAGTTGTCAAAAAAATAAAAATTAAAATCCACTTATTTTCTTGGGACCGAAGACAGTTAACATGCAAACAACCAATAAGTAAGCAAATTGATTATGTTCTCGTTTAACGCCAAATGTAATAATTTGGTTTTTGTGGTGCCCCGTTTGATATTAAGTGGTTCTGACACATCTGTCATAAGCGCGTTAGTTAGTATCCTTCGCAATATCATTCTACATATCAGGGATTACTGGGATAGCTAGCAAACAGAGAAGTAGTTACAAATACAGATGAGAGAGACTGACAGAAATTATTATTGTTACGTACTCTGCCTCATGAGACAACTAATTATAAAAAAAAATATTTTGCCGTTATTACTCGGGTAACACTTCAGTACCTTTTTCACCTTGAATGTCGAGGGTACCAGTTTCTAAATGGTCACATTATGAGGCGTTTCTCGCTTTCTCGTGGCGACCTTTCTTTTCTACAAGTATCGGGTTGTTTGGAAAGTTCGTTTGGTTTTTAAAGCAAATTTATTTACAAATGTATATACAATAAAACCATTATTTTAATTTATAATATAATCTCCCCCTTCTATAATAACTTTTTCCCACCTTTCTGGGAGCATTTGAATCTCTCTCTCATAAAACTCGCATGGTTTTTCTGAAAAAGGCGTTCAATTCGATTTTTCATTTCCTCGTCGTTATGGAAATTTAAATATTTCAAGCGGTTTTTCAGATTGCGAAAAAGGAGATAATCCGACGGGGCGAGGTCTAAGGAGTTCGGTGGGTGAGGTAAAACTTCCCACCCAAGCTCTAACGGTTTCTGACGAGTCCACAAGGCGGTGTGAGGCCTCGGTGAAGAAGTGAGGTACCCACACATCGAGGTTGCTCATAAATCCGAGCTCTTTTGTGGCGGTTGAGACTGATTTGACTGATTTCTCTCACTTCCTCGAAAGCAATTTCTTTTGGTCAACCTGATCTGGGAGCGTCCGTTAAGGATAACCATTTCTGGAAAGTTGTTTCTATTGGTCCGTTTTCTTCATAAACGGACTTTATTTTTCGACTGGTTTCAGCAGCCGTTTCTCCTTTTCGGAAATAATGCAGCATAATATGCCTAAAATGCACTTTTTCGTTCATTTTTCCACTTTTTAAAACTTTTTTTAAAACGCTATAACCACTCACGACCGGAACGAGAGCACAAGTAAACAGTAGTAAACAGTTTTTAGAAGGGGTGGAAGGAAGTTATAATATGTTTGAAGGAACTCTAGGTTACGAGAACTTTCCGAACAACCCGATATATGGAATTTGAAAACATTTTTGGAGGGCAGGAATAACCCTGTCTTTCCTCTACAACAGACTTTTTGTCATTTTGTTATGTCAACATGACAGTTTTTCAGACGAGAGTAATGATCATGCAGTAGTAATTATTACAACTATCCTTTATGAGTTTCCAAAGCAAAAAAAAAAAAAAATATTTTTGCAATTGTATTACTAGTAAATATCGAATGATCTGTACCAAAGTTTGAATGTTGCTTAAACTATCGGATCTTCGTAAGATGACATATTATCATAGACTTTATGTGCTACAAATATCTTCAAATCAATTACATATATTCCTTTCATGTGACAAAAGTATGTACAGACTATTCATCTCTTGCTTCACTGTGAAATTTCAAAACTTATACGTTTTATCCCATATATATGGATAAAAGTGTACTGGAAGAAAAATAATAATTATTCAATCTGAGGGAATTGACAGCAAATGTGACTTGAGTGTGTTTTCGCCATTAAATGTTTGCTTCTTATCTCAGTAAAATTTTATTATTCTGATTAGTTCAAAATGAAATTAGATATATGCTTGCAAATGTCGATAATAAAGAAATTTTCAAAACGGATGGACCGATGTAGGAGTGCGCTAAACAATCTGTTTATGAGATATTAACGAATTGTTTTTTTTTTTTTTTGATGGCTTTTATGTACAGTTATGGGTGAAATATAGCATCGTTCAAATGTTCGACAATGTGTTGCATGGTGGCGCAGGTCCGAGAGTTCATATTTGATGACTACCTTATATATTCGGATAAATTTGAACGATCGCCTGTGTTATATTGATTTTGAGGGAATATTTCGAATGCGGGTTTTTGTCAAAAAATGACGAATTCAGAAAAACTCACTTGAAAAAGTCTAGCGCAGTCAAATTGGATGGTTTTGGTGTCTAATTCACGTCCCCTCTAAAGAGGGATAATCCTATCCTCATTACAAAGTTCGTTTTAATATGACATGTTGCGGGTAGCGTCTTCTTGTTTGAACCACGTTCACTTCGTTCAATTTGAAATTACAAGAAATAAGTTATCATCGATCTGCAGACCAATGATGGTGCTGGCTCCAAATCCGTAAAAGAATGCAATACCGCAATTTTGTTTGTTACCAAAGCCATTCATCCAAATATGCGCCTCGCGGCTAAAATATTTTGTCGGTGAAAATTGGGGTCCTCTTCCAGACGATTCGAAACCCAGTTCACGAGCAAACAGCGTTGAAGTTTGCGAAAGTTCGATTTCTTCTGCATACCTGCTCGATTAGATGCGATGCTTCCGGGTATTAGCTGATTATTTACTGAACTGGTCGCCTCGAATTTGGACACAAAACGCAACAAAATATTGTCATTTGCACATGCTGCACATTCGTGTAACTTGACACGATTATTTGCCATCAGTGACTGAATAATAAACAATAGATTTGGCAGACGCAAAGTAAATAACATGGCCGCTTCAGACTGTCAACATCGACCCACCCTATTTAGAAATCCTGTTAGTTAAAAAACCTTTGGATATATTTTTGAATGAATACTTTTGGACGATGATTGTCTAGAGCTACAGTGTAAATTTATCGGAAATAAGCTTTCGTCCAGTTATTTCTTAAGCGTTGTGGCGTCACATTATCGTCGCTTGTCATATTTAATGCATTTAAGTTAGAAGACCCTACTTGCCTCTTGTTGAATATACGATTCAACAGCTCAAACGGCCCAAGTTGCAATCCAGAAAATTGGTGCCTTACATTTCCCTTCTAGAGTAAGCACGCGATAAGAATAACTTTTTCGAATATTCTACTTTTCTAGTACAAAACTGGAAGGAACGGGCAAAATACCACCATCATCGCCTAACACAAAAGACACTCATTTTCCTTACAGTGTAGAAAATACTTAACAAAGTTCTCATATTTAACCGTCAGTAAGGGCAGAAAATGGACAAATGTGGTGCTATTGGAGTTGAAATCGTATAATTGCTTTTGTATCTCTTACTTTTTTAGAGTAATTAGGAATTTCTCGAAGGGGTAAAACTAAGAAAAATGGGGACAAAATTCGCTTCGTCAGAGTTGGAATGAGAAGCAATTTGTAAAACGATTGCAAACGGATAAATCTTAACTCGCTATTTTAGGAGATAAAATATATAGAATAGAATAGATTAGTTGTACTATTGTCTAAAGCAAATGGCTCAAGCTAAAATCATGAAATTAGGTTGTATAATTTGATATATAATATAGAATCACCCAAACGAAGTAATGGTCACTTCCTAGTACATATATGTATGTACTTTATCATAATAAGTATGTCGCAGAGGTCTTCAGTTTCTTTATATTTTTTCTCTATTTGAGCATTTGCTTAAAATAGAGTAGCATAAAATATAAAAATATAATATTAAACTATCAAATTATAATATTTTGCCGAACAGAATTTACGGTCAAGAAAACTGTGAGGTGTGAGTAATTTAGAGATAGTCCTGTTTTCAACTTTCAAGTGCTCACTTTTTTATTGTTCTTCCTTTGATATTCTCTACCGACCACCGACCGATTTCGTCGCCATGTACAAAAACGCCAAAACCACAACAGACCAGCTTAAATGAACATATCAACCCTTTTATATCGTCTAAAAATTTGTTCGCATCCTAGTTTAAATTGTGAATTTTATTTCAAGTTGTCTCTCCTAATGCTGTTTAATCCCTAAAAATGTGTGGTTTTTTAACCCTGTTTCAGAGAGCTTAAATTTAAAATATTTCAATCTACATATAAATATTAACAATTTTGAACACCGGGCAAAAACCTAACTACTCCCGGAAGTTTTCCATTATGGCCACACAAGGAGGACAACAAAACTGGATAAACTAACTAACTTCAGCTAAAAATTGTGTTTGCATACGATAGCTCCAACAATGCTATATGTGCTGACGTGAGCCATAAACGTTTATACTCCACACGGCATACATAGACAAGTACTGATATGCGCTCCCACTCATATAGGCAAATAAGGCTGCTGTGTGTGTGTTGCAAAACAGAGTCTCAGGTGGAACGTGCAGTTTATCTTTAATTACAGCGTGTGAAAATTATTATATATGTATGACACAAACACTCGTACACGAGTGCACATTTACACACATCAACACTTGAAGAAATCGTGGCGTCCTAATTTTTGCGCTCATTCACACACACAAACACGCACACACAGGTTCATGTATCCTTTTGAAAGTAGCAAAAGGAACACGACATCAACAACAGAAACATCAGCAATAACAAATTGTAATAATAACACTAACAGTAAAGTCCTTTATGTCCTTTTTATGCACGACTATCACTCCTTAACCTCCTCTCACCTAGTGGTTGCCGCCCCTTTCTTTAAGCTTAATTTGCAGGTATTTTTCTATTGTAATGGATAGACCAAACGTCAGTCCTTTATCGTCCATACATACACAGCGTGATGTAGCTACAAACTCATGTGTAAATGTAAATGTTTTGATGTTGATGCCACAAAGTTTAGAAATTTGTTTGCTAAGTGCAAAAGAAGCATAAACACACCTCTTTACGAGTCACGTAACTGCAATATAAAGTACTTGTAATTGTATGTTCACACATATATGCTATACGTGTGTATGTATTTGCATGTGAGCAAACCGGGCTATATCTCTTTGTGTTGGTATGCGAATATATGTATTTGAATATAGCTAAATCAGTCAAGGTACAATCTTAAGTTGTCACTCATTTACACACCCCATTCTTTGTGTAGGCAGGTACAGTAGGTGTCATAAGTATGTGTTGTATGTCAGATCAGAGTCCAGCAAAAATAAAGCGTGAATAACCACTTCATGCTATGTAGACGTGTTTCAAATTTGGATAGGATAATTTCAATGTATTCGGTTAACATTCGTATGCAACAAATCGTTTTGGAATCATACATTTTTGGAAGCAACATGTTAGTGTAAGTGTAAGTTTTTGACGATTTCTTTATAAAAATGCAACCAGGGCGGCTAAACATGTGAATAATATAGGGTTATCCATTAAAACCACCGGTCTGGCAAGGCTGTCAACCGTTAAATGCCTGTCATCTGAAGTGTTATTTATTTTGTAAAACATTTGCCATTTACGAATATGGATCGTTTAACAACAGAAGAACGCGTAAAAATAGTTAAAATTTACTACAAAACGTGGGCTTTCAATCGATTAGAAATGTTCTTCAGCGATAAAGTTTATTTCTCACTCGGTGGTTACGTCAACAAGCAAAATTGTCACATATGGGACTCGAAAGATCCAGAAGTTATCGTGGAAAAGATATTGCATCCGAAATAAGTTACTGTTTGATGCGCATTATGGTCTGGAGGGGTCATTAGGCCGCATTACAATGAAATAAAAGTTTCATTGAAATTATAGCTTTATGTGTGTTTGTTCTTACTTTTGAAACTAAAAATAGATAACCATGTGTGTATGGTCCATTCCGGTAATTTCGGTGTCAAAGATGCACCACGGTCTGGAAGGCCAATTCGAAATGTCGACAGAATAATGGAAACCGCTCGTTGTGTGATCACTGCTTCGATTGCCCAGAAACTAAGTGTTGCATAAAATACAGTTTGAAGTCATTGAAATAAGGAATAAAATAAAATAAAAAGAAACCCAATGCATGGGCTCCACACAAGCTAATGCAAAACCATTGGCGTTCGACTAATTTTGAAAAATGCAATCACAAAATAGGTCGCTGAAATGAAACCGAAATAGAACGTCAAAATTGGTCAAAAGTTTCTGTGGTCATCGCCGATTTGAACACTCGATGATTATTATCTAGGCGTTATGCGGCCTTTGAAAGAAAAAATTCATCGAAAAAGGCGGAAGGTAATTACGATTGAGCATCATCTTACAAGGTTAAAATTTTGAACGAATTTCTGGCCAGAAACTCAAAAAATATCACCGGCCAATCACCGTATTCACCTGATATGGCTCCAGCTTACCTTTTCGCCCTTCCCTTAAATTACCGTTTCGAAACACCGATTTTTAGCCAATAGAAGATGTAAAACAAAACTAGAGGCTTTTCGTTTGAAAGGTGATTTGATGATATGATTATTTTTTGACATTTGTCGGAATGGGACTGTTTTGAGTGCGATTTTGTGTTTTATTGATCAATTCCTCTGTTTTTTCTTTTTTTTTTTTTTGACTAAGTGTGTATACATATGTATATTCCGGTGTGTACGTCCTTGTTTTTTCTTACCCTAGAAATTGTTTTATTATTAGGATTGTGATTTTGAGGACGATTCTTTACATTAATCGACTTATTTACGGCCAGAATGAGTTTAATGAATTCAACTGAACGTGAATAACCTTTGTTGGTTATAACAAGTAAATTGGCCTTGTAGTCGCTTAACTCCAGCCCTGTGTTTGCTAATGCCTTTTCAGTGTTTGAAATAAAAAATTGCGATAATATCACGGCATTTTCGACTGGCGTATGCATTTGTCATTGTCATCGTTGGAGTCGGATTTTGAGCAAGTTTAAATCTGGAGTAGTTTGAGCAGATTTTTCTACTCATTTTAAAGTTTCAATTCTTTTTTTGTTTTTAAGAATTACATTTTGATATGACATTTTTCATAAAGGATACCATATTGAGTTAGATAATTCCTGATTTAAAATGGAAAGTATATTGAGCACTAACCCCGATAAGAAACGATTTCTACAAAATTATGCTTTATTATGAATTGTTGTAAAACATAATAAATGGCAAAGAAACCCAACATTCGTTCAGAAATATTCATTTGTTGACAAGCGTCAATCTGTTTCATTGCTTACAAACCTACGGAATAACAGTGTTATTGCTTTGTCTTTGACCGGAAAATCGCAACCCGCCGTTGTTAAAGTGCCTCGGTGGACATGCAAAGTCGCCAATAATAATTCGAAAGGTGAAGGCCAAAATTCAGCGTAATCCACGACAAAGCGCGATTCAATTGACGAAAAATTGTAATGTATCTGCTCGTGGCGTGGGATGAATGTTAAAAAATACAAAAATTGTAAGTTGTGGCAACTGCGTAAAAAGCAGTTCGTCTGGCGAGAGCAAAGGTGTTAAAACACTTGCACATTGGTGGAGAGCTTGAAAATGTCGTTTTTCTCTGATGAACAAATTTCAGCAAATGGGTTCAGCAATATGTGAACAAACAAAACGATCGTGTGTGGTTAGTGAGCAAATCAAGAGAGAATTTCTTTGCGGAAGCAAGCACCTGTATCGGCGATGGCCTGCTTCATAGAGCGCCAATCATTTGATTCAATTTTGTTACCTTGGGCTCGTAAACAATTTCATAGATATCATTGGATATTTCAACAAAACTGAACGTTTTTTACACGAAAAAGTTTAACCCAAATAGATGCGATGTTATTTTTTGCGCTAAAAACATTTCCATCAGATAATTAAAAATTTTCCCCAAAAACCAAAAAAATGACAAAAAATTCATTTATTAAGTAGTCGAATTTTTAAATAATCAACTACTCTAACATGTAAAAGTTTCCTTGCGTTCAAGTATTCGGTAATTTCATCTCTGAAGTATTCAGTAATTTGAACTTTTAAAAAATCCAATTTGTCATATGTTCATGTAATCAGTTGATCACTTATTCAAAAATTCAATAATATTTCACGGTTTTAAGTACGTCTGCAAACCGCTGTATGCAATGCCTTTTCTTAATCCACCACAAAGGTATGAACGTAACATTCATATGTATATGCACATATCTGTGTAAAATGTACATATATATCAGGTCAATGGAGTGTCGTTATGTACTTTTTTGATGCATTCTGGCGACAAACTGTACGCCTTCACCCATACCCTTACACATTGGTGCTTTAAACTGTTTCCGTGTACATACGAATGTTTAAATTTATATACAACCACCGCATGGTGTATATTAAAGTTACATTCAATCTCGAATCTGTACTTTGTACCTTTTATGCGGTGGTACACATTCGAATAAACAAATGCTGCTCGAACCTCGAGTTTACACAAAATATCTTGGGTTGTTACACTTTCGTTGTGGCCTCCTTTCATTGATGTTTCGCATTCACTTTTGTTGGCTGGTTACCTTCAGTATTCTGGTTCAACTAATTTCGCTCCGTTTGTGTTTGCAGCAAAATTGGAAAGGAGTCTAAGACTTTGTTCACCGTTCGGTGATAAGAAGCGTTTTTCGTGTTTAAGGATTTCTCTTAGCTTTTAATGGCTCCATGATTTTCCATGTTCAAACGTGTTGTTGAGATTGAAATACATTTCTTTTTGATCACGTTTCGAAAACAATTTGATGCCGTTGCTCATTGATTCGAAAATACACCGAAAAGCATAAATTCGTTGGGTTCTCTATGTTCCCATAATTGTGCTGTCAGTTGGCATATATAAAACGGTGTGGTTTTTTTCAAAATAATCTCATTAATTAAGTTGAAGTTTTACTTTTTTTGAATTTGTTTAAATCCAATATCAAGAAGAAAATTCCTAATATCTTTCAGTGTACTTCGACTCGTCTCGATGCTATCGTGATAAATTGAAACAATCAACAACTAAATGTTACTTTTTGCCATACAAATGTACTACATATATATACATATGTGTATGGTGCAAGTGTAACAAATTTTTCTAATAGCAAATTCACATGCAACATTGTGCTTTTGTATAAATTCGTCCCACTCGGATGTCGTCAGTGCATATTCCAGACGGATGGGTTAGGAGTACCACTGTGGGACGATGGACATGTCGCATAAATAAAAACTCAAGACATTCAAATTTTTACACGAATTTGCATACATAATATTGTGCAAATACTCCATTTGTTGTAAAGTTCTTCAATTACCTCGACTGAGTCCTTTGGTGTTTGCTCCAGTCACGCACAAACAAACAAATCCAGGACATGATAAATGCAGAAAATGTTTGCGATGTTTATTAATGCATTAAAGATTATAATGCAAAAAGTCGAACGAAATTTAAATCAAAAACGCTTGTGACGTTTATTAATACGTTAAAGGCTAAAATCCGAAAAGTCGAACGAAATTTGGCTTTAATTATTTGGCTTTGAAGTTCTTACTCATTCTGCATCATCTACGCTTGTTTGTTTACCTGCCTCAGATAGTAAAGAAGTATTTGTCATTGACCCGCAAAAGTTATTGGTCATAGAATTTATTTTATGTATAGAACATAAAGCAAACAAAATTGAGTCTATAATCTTGAGTATACCGGTCGCCATCAGATTACCGGGACCGCAACATTATGTCGTACCGGGAGCATGACAATTTGCTGCTGCCCACTTTTGTTCATATTTCAACTGCAAATGATAAGGATTCGTTGTTAGCCATTTGATCATTAGACCATGGCAGTACACATAATCTCGCATGTATCAGTAACGTTATTGGCATGGCTTTCACCTACCGCCTTTAATGGCTTGACTAACCCAGAATTTAGTGTCCTATCTGCTGTTAATCTAATTGAGCCCACCATTGATTAGATATAGCAAAGGGCATAAGTGATTCCTTTTCGTTTTTTTACATATCTCGTCGATGTGATTGCAGCAAGGTGGAAAACATGTTTTTTGGCATCCACACATGTAGTTTTCTTTAGACGAGACACCTACGTGATATTTTAACACGAAAGCTACATTCCGACGCCCTAAACAACAAAAAAGTCCTTAGTATTATACGACTTATCACTGTCAATTTTTAGACTGTAATGTGAACGAGAAATCTGATTTAGTTTCATTCCTAAACGGAGAAAAAGACTGGCAGCAGTACAAATGCTTCAAGTAATTTGTTTAAGGACTAAATTCTAAACTCCAAGTACAAAACTTGTTTTATATTTGAGCATTAAAATTCTCATTTATGAAATGCACCTACTTCTTGAAATGATAACCAAGCGCTAATTATTTGAAGACTTGGACTTGTATATTAAGGGATCTTGATATGATCCTTGTTAAAGCTAAGATATAAAAGCCGTAAAAAAACTGTCCACTTTCTCAAGGGAACGTGTTTAGACCCACTTGGATTTTTTCTTTTGGCTCTACCTTAATTGACAGCGATAACGTTGAAACCTATCGATGAGTACTATTTATATTATTATTTTTTTTATCAATAAAATTTATTTTCTGACTTTACTTAGAAATACTAGCAACAGGTCAAACAATTTGTAAACATTTTTTGAATTGTAATTTTTTCTTTCTGATCAAACATGTAGACAAATAAAGCGTTTCGTAAACAGATTTTTGAATCAAAATTGTCTGAATTAGAATTATTAATACTGACTTAAGTTTCATTTCGAATGCTGAAATTAGAATCAAAATCATAAGACCTGAATCAAAAACAAATCATTCAATTTCGGCAACGGTTCCAGCTTTCAATAAAGTTCCAGTAAAACATTTTTTCATTATTGTATTAGACAAGAAACAAATTTTTTTTTAAATTATTTAAAAATTCGAATCATCAATTTTAATCGGCAATGCGAGTGTCATTTTGCTCTGTGAACATTTGCCATCGTTCCAGCGGCTTATTGATCCAAGATTGGAAGAATGACTGATCGTTCTCAGCAAACAACTCTTTCTTTCAATAATTCATCAAACTTCATCAGCTTTCGAAAGTAGATCTCTGAATTTATGTCATGGTCAATTGGATGCAATTAAATGTGTATCACTCCCCTAAAATCCCTACAAAATCAAAGCACAGATTTCTTTAATGCAATTCAATTTTTAATGGCGCTTTGAAATTGAAATTTTGGTTTAAAATACAATTTAATAGTGTCAAAATATCGCTGTCAAAATGTTAAAATCAATATCTCACAGGGATAAAATTGGATAAGAAATGTTATTGGAAATTGCCCAAAAAAAAGCGCTACAGAAATGATATAAAAGTAATGCGTTATTCGAGTGATATGGGTAGGTTAAGGAAAAATATGATTTTTATGTGTTTTCGAAAGAACGGCTTATTCGAGAATCATAATATATATTACCATTGTAATATATATGTATATCATCAACATTTGGGAGGCTCCGAATCGTGTTCAATGTATCCTACTAAGGAGCATACATTAACACCTTTTTGCAAATGGAAGGCGGCAAAGCCAACAGGCAAGTATTGCGTCACTCAAATTTGCCTCTGTCCATCATATGTGTAATCGTCTGTCCATTGTCTTTTCAAGGAATTGTCGGTATATGAACTATGCTTTATGTTGTGATGAAATCTATAACATCTCACATCTCTTTGACAGTCGTGACCTGTCGTGCTGGTATTTGGATCGATTAAATCTGTATCTCCAACCCTTGTCCGCACTAACCCCTTAATTTTCAAACTGTTTTGCGTTAGTTTCACTTCTTGAATATTGATCTTTTACGTTCTCATAGCTTTGTTAACCCCTTGAGCTTATTGATTCTAAGCGTTTTCTTTAAAATGGAATTTACAAAACAATGAAGAACAAACATTTTGACCACACTTTCCATGCTGTTCGTTCCACGTTCAAGAAGACAGTTAACCTTCAATATATTCGACAGACCTCACAATGGATTCATTCATTACAGCCGAGTGCTTTATGTCAGATGGAACAGCTCACGAAATGAGCACAAACCCTATTTAACCTAAACGCCTCTGTCGCTGAGAGCTTTACCAGGGCTGGAGCGATGACTAACAAGCATGAAAGGTCAACAGAGGTACATGAACAGCAACGAAAATAAGAAATTTGTTTTTCTATTTTGCCTTAAGGGTCAATTGGGCTTAATTGACTAGCACGAGTGTTGTGTGTGCGTATTTACAAGTGTTCGTATGTATTCATGCATGTTAATATGTGTACTCGTATACAAATTTGCATATGACGATGGCCACATATAGTACGTAAAAAGGGCCGTAAGCACCTAAGCTGTTGAACTTGGCGTAGATGCTTTTTGGCGATACAATTTAAAACGCTAAGGATTTCATAGACAATATTCTTGTTTGCTGAATGAGTAACCCATGCTTTTCGCCGTGGGAAATGTGAATCGGTCGCTTACACATTACCCGTGAGTAACGAGCAACGGCATGTTCATATTGGCCACGACAGTGAGCAATACCAACGAAGGCAAATCCTTATAGATGTAGTTGAAAAAACACTCTCTGCGGAAAATCGGTAGGTTGACTCGATATTACACATTTTAAACAATCAGGTTTTCGGGAAAACTGACAAAAAAAAGCGAAAACTTAAATTTCTATTCGTTTAGTACAAGAAATTATTTAAAAATAAACATCCTCCTTCTGTGGTGGCGGTAATATATTTTGCCAAAGCGGTCTTCAGGAGACCTTAAAATGATTAATCAGGATGTGTTAGAAAGAAATTTTGATTTGTGAGACGTGTCAGTGTTGCAGATAAGCCTTTATCATATAAATATTTTGATAGAGCTCGTGTAAATGTCTGAGTATTGAAACCTATGTCTTGCTGCATGCATGAGTATAGAAGAATTTGATGTTACCGATTATACAATTCTTATGATATGTAGCAAAACATGAGCAAAAATCTGCACAATTTGATATAATCCTTGTTGAGTATCGCCAAACCAGCTCTAAAACATGCTATGGAATAACTTAGTTCGTAAGCAAATATTTTGTCACTTCTCATTTTTCTTGAAAGGTGGAGTTCACACTATCAAATATAGAAACAAATTCTGCATCCTATGAGGGGGTTGTGAGATAGTTTCTCATCTATATAGTAAGCTTACATCTATCCTTTTTTTAGACTCGAGTGACAGTGTAATAAGGATTATGAATGTCAGTTTGAGAAGCTTTTCGATTACTTTTATTTTTGAAGCGCACGTCTACACACCGAGCTAATTAGCGTCCAAACAAAAATACACGGTAGGGTTATATCCTGACACAAATACTTTATCATACGCATGATATGCACTTAACCGTCCTGTTGCAATTGGTCACAGGTAAATTTGACGAATTCAATTTTATTTGTAAAGATATGATCATTTTTATAATGAATATACTTACGTCCAAATTTTCAGAAAAGATTTTGTTGGGGAAACCAGAAGGAAAGAAGGTATACATCATTCGATACGACAAAAATGTGGCACCCAAATACAAGTGTTTAAAGTTTCAAGTATATTTCGACCTGTGTTTCATGACTTTTAAATTTCTACGAAACTCCCATATAAATTTGATGATTTTGCTCAATTCGGTCTTTCCTCTGTGGCTCCTAACTGCAGTACTCTATGCTTTTTGTTCAGTGTATTAATTTTCAATTACCTGTAAAACGTGAGATTCATGTCTTTCAAATAGTTGTACTGAAAACAGTTGAATTTCGCACTCACCATGCGTTTGGTAAAGTAAGTTCCGGGAATGAAAACGGAGGGCATTTACTGCTGGTACCTCCCACTACTGATTTATCGAAAATTTCCTACTATAATCTCTACTTCGCAAACTGTAGTTGCGTAAATCTTTGTCAATTGTAAAATTTGACAAAAGGTCGATCGTTCGATAACCACACACCCTCGGGTAACTTTCTAAATTCACACTTTCCGTATTATTCAGTGCGCATCTGGAATTTAGTTAACATAATTCTACGAGTAAAAATTTTTTGTATTGCTGTGCACCTTAGGCTGCCACATATAAAATTTGGTCGATTTAGCAAAAAATTAGTGGTCCCTCTATAATTTCCAAGGAGTGGATTTTGCTTCTTTTATTGTGAGAATTTTCCGAGAGCGTGTTTTTTTTTTTTTGTAACCGATTCTAGACTACTGCTAAAGGAAAAATTTCATTAAGTTTGTGACACCCCCGCGTAATTGTATATATGGAGGATGAAACATTTCTCCAGTTCACGGGATTACTTCCGCGCTAGAATTTATAGTCGTTCCGTTTGTGTCGAAAATGTCAAATATCGGTGCTCTCAGACCAAAAGATCTCTTCAGATAATTCGTGGGCAGAAAAATCGAGCTTGTTGATGAGAAAAAGTCCAGTTTGGTTTGTGATAATCCCTTTGCCTATATTCCTGATGTTATTTATCAAATTAGACCAACCCCACATTAAAAATTTACTGAAGGCACAGGTTTTTTAAAAAAATCGGTTTGCGATTGTTATGAATACTGACCAACTGGTTTTGGGTTATGGTTTCGATCGCCCTAGCTATTACCCAGCAGACCTAACACATTACCCACGGGTTGCTTAATGAGTTTCTCCGATTACTTTTCAGCCCGGTGGTGAAAAGGTCATCAAGTCATTGGTAGCAGCAAATGCTCATTTTCATTTCAAAACATTTAAAATCTCATATCTGACTCATATGTCGAAATAGAGAGAGTATAATAATAAAAAAATCATCATTTTGTAGATTTTTAGAGGGTTTTAGACAAACTGCTAACTTTAGTCTAGCGCCAAAAAATTTACTAAAACTCACAAAATAAAATGAAAATAACGCGATTTGTGACCTGTGAATGAGCTTTTCCATGCAGGGCAAAAACTTTGTTTTTATTAATTCGAATGCTACGGCAAAACAGCGTCATCTTTTGCTGTCCACTAAATCAATGTATGAAACAAAGTACAACTTTGTATTGCAATCATTAGTAAGTAAACAATTGCAAGAGCTCCATAATCCTCCAAAATCCATAATCAAAAAAGAAAAAAAAGTACATAAAAATGCTGAGCACATGCAACGTAAAAATTGTTTCTTTGCTAAATACTAATTTGATAAATTCATTAATTTACCAACGTTTGGAAAATGTACTGAACTTGTCATGAATGCTATTTGTTATTCTTTGCACAGATTGGATTTTTTTTATTGTTTTATTTTTATTCATTTAAGTATGCAGAATTTTATAAAATGAAATTAATGTAAATATTTGGGTGCAGAATAATCGCTAGCTTACATATAAATTATTTGTGTTTTTATAAGCTCCAATAACAAAATCTGGTTATTCAATCAAAAAGTAGAATGAGCTTTTATTGCAATTTAGTAAATATCAAAAACAGAAAACGCTGATTCATTCCAACAATTGCTCATTTACACCTCTGAACAAAAACTTTTTTTTGGAATGTGTTACCTCATATATTTCAGGTCATTAAAAACAGCGAATTAAAAAAAACGAACATCACAAATAACAACAATCGGAGGTTTGTACGAATGTTGAGCTAAAAATTGCTTTCATGGTCTGACAGTCATGATAGGAGCCACTAAAGTCACGAGTCATGTGACGTTAGTACAGTAGAAAATACACCAGCTATTACTTAGGGTTCGAAATAATTCATACTTTTAGGACATCGACTTACTGTCCATCGGCATCCGGCAATTGATCAATAAACACAAACTATTTGCTATTCAATGAAATTTATTGCACCGCCTACAAAGTGGGCCACATTCGAAGTGATCAAATTCAAAATATTTTCAAACGTAAACGAAAAAGTCTTTACGTATTCTCGAAACGATAATTCGAGCTTTCGGATGGAAGAAAAACAAAAGTCCGCCGCACAGTGTCGTGTTTTCATATAAACGGTGGCCAAAAATAGAAGGAGTTTTCAGAAAAGAATGAAAATTAGTACACATTGCTTTCATAAGTAGGAAAAAAAAAAACAAGTTTAGAGAAAATCGGTCCAAGGACACGCCCACCTCCCTTATATCCTGTAATGAAAAAACCTTATTTTTTCCAAAGTTGTTTCTGGAATTGAACAAAACTTGGCTCGATTGGTCTCTGATATATTCCGGATAACTTTGATGAATTTTATGAAATTATCTCAAAGGACACGCCCACCACCCTTATATCCTTGATACGAAAAAGATGCAATTTGTCCACGAAAATTGTCAATACCTCTTTCACATTTTTTTAACTTTTTCAATGAGTTTCCTATTTTCATCTGTTCCGATCCGATAAGATTGAAATTTTGCATGTAAATATATTTAGTTATATTGTAGCATATTGCCAGTTTTAAAAAAAATCGTAAAAGCCCCCCTCCCATACAAATAACATAAATTAAAAAATTATTTTAATTTGTAAATTGTGATCATATAAGGGCAAAATTTTACAAGAATTATTGATTCAGTGAAAAGAAATTCAAAAACATGAATTTTATTTATTTAACATAACATATTCAATATACATACATACATAAAATGTATATCGTAGGTATTACAGGCAATCAAAATATATTAACAACTATCACTGTCATCACTTTCAGATTCTACCAGATTCGCTGTTTTTATGCTCTGAAATCTTTCTTTTGTAACTAAATACTTTTTCAGATCATTTATATCACTTTTCCTTAAAATTGTTTTCTGACTATGCATCGAAATTGATGGCTCTGACTGCAGAATAAGATAATTTATTAGGTCTCCCATGGAGGCAATCCTACCTATTATTCTCGCATATTTCTTATAATTCTATGACTTGTCTCTATTGCTTCTTCTGATAACATTCCAATGGGAATAGTGAAATATTTAATAAAATCTATACCATGAACTAGAATTTTATGCACAGTTGAAGGCATATAATACCAAGGATATAATTTGAAATGTAAAAGTGCTGTATCTTTTAAAAGCTTTTCAAAATTTGATGTATGTACATATTGACCACTTGAAAGTGTTCTTAAAATAATTGAAAAATATTTTATTAACCTTACATCTACATTAGCAATCTGAGCTGAAAGTTCGACATTGGAAAAGAAGCGCCTTGCAGTATTGCCATCATTCGTTGTGCCATACCCCGTCTTAACCTTATCAACTATAAGACCCACTTCAGACTTAAATTTTGCTTGAATACTTCTCTTTTGCTCAGCAACCTGATCTTTATCTTCTTTTCCTACCACTTTCCATTTCTTTATAGGCTGTTTCGCATAATTATTGAGTAATTTATTCCGATTTTACTTACAGTTGGAATCCAGTACAGTATCAATTCTACCAGTTTTCAAACCTTTCTGTAACTTTGTCCAGTTTTAGAAATATTCACTATTTTGGAAATATAAAGGGTGGCGCATAAGTAATGTTAACGGCGACTATATTGAGTGCGTTCTTGTGCACCATTTGGTTTCAACTCGTGAACCAATTGCATCTTATATGGGAAAAGGTATAACATATGTAAAATTCTTTGCAAAGACCGCCTAGACGTCTCTAACTGCTGAGAACGTCGCCTGGTGGAAGTTTCGGAGTTTCCTCAATACTTGCTTGCACTCGAGTAATGGTTACTTCATTTCGAATTGCACGAGGCCTTCCAGCAAGCGGAAGATCACGGACAGCTCCTTGTTGCCCAAAACGCGGTAAATTGTTGGAGCTCTAGGAGCATTTCGAACATGAAAGAAATTTCGATATGATCTGAATAATCGAATGCTGACTTTCAAAGTAAAATTAAACAACTTTACTTCTTTGTTCTGTGCTGAGCCTTTCTATCATAAATGTGCCAATTATTATTTAGTTAAATGTAAAGATGTAAAGAAACGACAAAAAAGGCTTAAACAAAAAATGTATTCACTGATCAAATATTAACTTTGCTTATGCGCCACCCTATATAAGTCTTTTGAAACATTTTCAGTAATTCAGCAGACGGAAGTCCATTTGCAATACAAAATTTGAGAAAAATTGTTTACCCATTGTAAAAGTCTTAAGACACAGTTGATATAAACTGGCAAAATCGAGTACTATAAACAAATTAAATAACAGATGGCGCCCAAATTCCGCGTCAGCTTACATTGTGCCAACTCTCATTGATAAAAAGAATTTTGACAATTCCTCTAGCGGGCTTTTGTAATGATCAATTTATGGTACTTTCTTGATAGAATTTATAACAGTAACAAAAATAGTGTTGCGATATTTGCGTTCGGAAGAAATTAAAATCCAGAAAAATCATCACGAATTTCACGACTGAAATTGCATCAATAACTGTTTTGATTTTTTCAATAAGGCAGAATGTCGAAACTTAATATGCGATGTGCGTAAATATTTTTGGTTTTTTTGTGACTCGTGAAATCGTAGAGAGCAAGGCATGGATAAATACGATTCGGTTCATCCGAACTTGTTGCGCCTGTACAACTTTATGTCTTTCCGCTTGAATGTTCAAAGTTGTAGAATGATGACTCGGGTGATTTGTTATATTTTTTTGAACACGTCGCCAGTATGGGAATGCATGACCGAGGTGTTACATCAGTGAAATTTCTTGAAAATGCTTGAAATATAACACTTGTAAGAAAGCCAATAAATATGAAATTATTTTTGTGGTCGAAATAATTTTCTTTGTCAAGAAGTCTTAAGGATGTTTCAATGCATCGAATACTAAAACATGTTACAATACATATAGACACTAATGATACTGCTGAGGACTGTTTTATCTAAACGTCGGGAAATGTACCATTGCAACGGCAGAATATTATGTTATAATTTATGTAATCTATGTGACGACTTTGTAAATGATTGAAGTAATATGCATATCAGACATTCTGATTGTTTGATAACGCTTACTATCATCTGAAGGTGTCGCAAGGTAATCCATCAATGGCTGCTTCAATCTTTTGTTGGCCACTCGTTTGCAATGTGCCGTAAGAATTACTGGCCGTACAGCCATGGATTCTTATAAACGCTATTATATTGCGATATGTTGTTCTGTCCAGTTTATTGGGAATTAGCCGACCCGTTGGCACTGGGTAGGAGCTGTTTAAGTCATTGCTTTATGTGGACGATATTATGCGCCTTTTTCCGACAACCACATAATAGTGTACAGGGCAATTTCTTGATTGATGGCAGTCACTCCATTACTATGGTTTCTGTAACGATTTTTCAGAAATGTATGAGGTGCCCCTAACTTTTTCATTTCTGCACAGGTAGCACAAGTACCAACTGTGAGCATTACCAATATTTGCCCTATCGTGCCCAATTTTTGCTCAAACGCATTTATTTGTATGCTTGTAGCATATGTGCCAAATTCCATCTATACATCAAATGAGTCATTAGGTATGGTTGCTACCAATTGTTATTTGTGTAGGCGGTGTCACGCCTTTTCGTCCAACCATAACCTAATATATCCCATTACCATTCCCTGCTTAGTGATCGTTCAATAATTTAAATTTCTATTCAGAACAAAGACGTGCAAACATCCAAATATACACATTACATTTAGGTAGATAAAATTTCATATGGAAAATTACTGGAAGGTACATCAATATTTGCTGGGGCCTTAAATTTCCGTTTCTGACAGATGAAAATATTTTAACAGAGTTATTGGCATCCTGTTTTTTCAGCCCATTCTAAAATATTGAATAACAAGTAAAATTAAACAATATTGCCTCTTAAATGACTCATCTATTAAATCTCATTTACTTTTATTATGTGACTCATGTTTCATTTTATTTTTTTTTCAATTACATTTTGGATACATTTTTAATTTATTGATACATAAAAGTTAATCCACAGATTTTGATGCAGCAAAGAAAAACAACTGACAATTTAATGTATGTGAATATTTAAAAATTCAGAAAAAAAGAACAAATATCGTATATGGGAAAGTTTTCGAAGATCATTAAACTTATGCCGATTTAAATTTTTTTGACTTGCATTTTTTATAAGACTTTTATATATTTTATAAGATAACATTTGATAGTGATAAAATTATGAGGTCTCTGGCTAAATCAAAATCAGACGTCTTTTTGATTAGTAGTTTCTAAAACCTGAGGATTATTGTGTGATAGGTTTTGGGTGATTACATACTAAACCAGGAATCCATTAATTAACACAACAGCAAAATTAAGAACGGGGTGAACCATATTGCTGCAGTGTTTCCAGAGAAGTGATTTTAAAATTTCACTTAAATAACATATGCCAACAAAATTCTAAAGCAGGGATTAAGCTAAGAATATATCCAAAACCTTAGGTTATTAAGCCATACTGACCTAAGAGTGTAAAAAGATTTTTTTGCTTTGTTTAGATTACCATCAAGAGATATTTTTATAATTTTTTTTTTCTTGACAATTATATGTAAGGTTTCCGTACAGCACTTCCAATACTATACGAGTATTGTAAGATCTTTTACATTCTATTATACTTAATTATTAAGTTATGGAAAGAAAATATTCTAGAATCTGTTGCCATTTGTTTTATATGGCTAGTAACAGGTAAATAACATAAACTTGAACCAGATTTATCAACCAAAAAAATGTGCTTAAATCTCCTAGTCGCACATTCTACCTTTTGGAGCTGTTACCGATATTATTCCCCTCTATGATGCGCCCGAGTTTATATTATATAACCCTTGATTTGACTACGGCTCCAAAATTACTCTGAATGCAGGGATGGTAGGCGTACTTATTGGCAGTACTAATGAAATACAGTTATCACTTCGATACGTATTTGGTGCTTTGCGTGATTACACTTAAAGAAAAACAAACAAAAGCTTTTGTGTCAGATCTGGAAGGTGTCAAAACTCTTAAGTAAATACTATGTATGAATAAAAGTTTCATAAAAGTTTATATTCAAAGTTGTCAATGTCCAAAGGATCCTTCTCAGTGAGCCTAAAAATATTTAAGTACTGAAATCGTACTATAAACTTTTCTACGTTTGTCTTATGCAGTTTGCTTTGTTCTATCTGTTATATAATTTCTCCCACCAAATAAAATTTAAAAATAAAAATAAAATTTAATTTAAATTTACAGAGCATATAATTATAGAGTAATTTTTCCTAATTCAAATGGAAATTGTTTTATTTCATTAAAGAAATTGTGGTTTGTTCTGTGCTGAATGGTAAAAATTACACAGTAATTTCAAAACAAAACTCAAACTCTACAACTATGAAGTTGTATTCCACTCACTGTGTACGAGAATACTTGCTATTTTCTTTTTTTTTTGTGTTTTTTTTTTATTCCACACTCAACATAATCATAATATTTTCTTTTGATTGTAGTTTATCAAGCCCACCCCCCTCTCTTTGCAATCGCTTTTATGCGATTGCATTTTAGTTACGACAGGGTGCAATAATGGTCAATTGTAAACTCACAAGTTTATTACTCTTCAGCATTTTTCACTGCTTACGACCATCAATTTCGAAATGGGTTTTCAATTGTCACAGGAATGGATGGAATTTGCGGGAGGGAGAAATTGCTGCAGCTGCTTTACAATGGGATCTTACAGTACAGTAGCACAAAGTTGAATACAATTGCTTTAAATTAATACAAATTAATATTGATGGAACGGGGGGAGCACAATACATACGCCTTATCGTGATTTCAGCACTTTGTGCCTACTCTATTTTGTGCCCCATGATGGCAATTGCTCAACGTAGTTAATAATAATTTTCAATTAACTTTAATTCTTTTTGTTGTACTTTCAGATTGCATAAATATATAAACACAGATCTTGCCATATTATATTGGAAGTATTTCATGTAAGTACAATGAAGTGAAAGTTTACCGGAGCCACTTTTTCTATGTAAATAACCATGTTACTTATGACACATTTGGAACAATCACCTGAACTGTACCTCCAATTTCAATGTATCCCCCTGACAAATTTTTTATACATTTCTAAACCAAGATAAGATAATTTCTAAACTAATTCAATCCATACACGATAGATGGTGTTCGAGATATACGAGATAGTTTGGTGGAATTGTGTAAAAACATAAAGTCTGAGTAAAGTCAGAAAATTAGTTTCTTGCGGTTGCAAGGTAATACATGGTGGCGTAATAGAACGTGCATATTGCATCATCTTTTTTTACATCGTTGGGTTGGCGGGCTCATGGAGTTTTAGTCGCTATGAATCACTTCGACGGGAAGCGTCGCGCATTTTGCGTGCGCGCATTTTATGAGAACTCTCGTTCATATATTGCTACTAGGCGACTATGTTGTGCTGAATATGGACTACGGCGAATTAGTGAAGCTCCGAGTGCTAATTTAATTAAAATATGGGTAAAGCGTTTTGAAGAGACCGGTTCAACATTTAAACCACAAGCAAATGGTCGCCCAAGAACATGTAGGACCGAAAACAATGTTGAGAGAGTTATGGAGTCAGTACGAGGAAATCTACAAATGTCGACTCGCAAGAGATCGTCTGTCTTACAATTATCGCGACGAAGTTTGCAACGAATTTTAACATTGAATCTTAAATTGCATCCATATAGGCTGCAATTAACACAAGAATTGAAAGAGTCTGACTTCATAGCAAGGCTCGCATTTGCTAATGAAATGCTTAATCGATTTTCCAATTTTGACAATATCCTTTTCTCTGACGAGGCTCATTTCCTTATGAATGGGTTCGTAAACCGTCAAAATTGTCGTTGCTGGAACAGTGAAAATCCCAAAATCAAATACCAGAAACCATTGCATAGTCCTAAAGTGACAGTATGGGCAGCAATCTCTGGCAGAGGAATAATTGGTCCTTTTTTCTTCGAAAATGCGCGGGGCCAAAACGTCACGGTTAATACGGAACGCTATGTTGAGATGTTGGGCGAATTTTTGGTTCCAGAAATTGAAAGTTCAAGAATAGTGAATTCCAGAACTTGGTTCCAACAAGATGGAGCTACCTGTCACACATCAAATGACTCCATGGCGGTGGTGGAGCAGATGTTCCCTGACAGACTGATTTCGAAAAGAGGTGATATCCCATGGCCCCCACGTAGTCCAGACTTGACGCCTCTTGACTTTTTTTGTGGGGATACCTCAAACACAAAGTCTACAGTAATAATCCAAGAAGCATCGTTCTGTTCATATCCGTTGTGAAATGGCAGCCATCACACCAGTATTTCTGAAGAAAGTTTTCAATAATTTTCGTTTGCGGTTAGAGGAGTGCCGTCGTAGAGAGGGTCACCATTTAGATGATGTTATTTTTAAAAAATAAACTCCATTTATTACTCTACAATGCCTTAGATTTATTTTAACCATACCTTTTGTATTTATTTTTTAATCTACTTTTTAAATATGCGCGTTCTATTGCGCCACCCTGTATAATTGCACGGTTTACTTGACGCGAGAATTTGTCTAGATACTGACCTGGACGGAAGAAAAGCTTTTCAATCTTCTGCTCCAAGAGACGAGACCGCTACGGAATCGAGTTTATTGGCAAAGATATTTCATGCTGC
Organism: Philornis downsi; assembly: GCA_019455685.1. Lineage (NCBI taxonomy): Eukaryota > Metazoa > Arthropoda > Insecta > Diptera > Muscidae > Philornis > Philornis downsi. The sequence goes on from JAHXMU010000251.1 coordinate 3,478,400, forward strand.
ATTATTTTCATTCACCCGCACAACAAAACTCGGCCAACGCAATCTTGCTTATTTCATTGTCGGTATGCAGCTTATGGTGCTCACGATTTGTATTCTTAATTAAGCGTGTTGGGTTTATGTATTTTGTGAAGTATTTTCTGCGAAACTACTGGAAATATGACGTGTACTAAAGTCGGATTTCTTCTTTAAACTCAGTCATGGCTTCAAAAAAGTTTTTACCTTTTTTGTCTTTTTGTTTTTTCATTGGCCCTTTCGAGATTTGCCGAGCTGTCTAAAGCCGTGCTAATAATAACTTTGAATCCTGTTGGGTGGAACAGGTATTTTCCTTCCAAATAATGCACTGAAAGTGTATTAGGCGCGATATGTAAACGGCTGATCTTACAATAAAGTAGGTATGCTTGGGCTCCACACGTTGGTCTGGCTTTTGTGCTCATCGAAGCAGTAAATTTTGAAAATTACTTAAACTGCAGATTCATTGGAATATAATATAAGAAAATTACATTCCCACACAGAACTTATTATCGTATTCTTTAGAACAAGTATTCAGTTACGATTGTTATTAGATTGATTCCAAAAAATTACTGCGTCTTAAGTTACATGGTTGCCGTCCCTGCCAAGAACGCAAGAATATGAAATAGTTACAAATAAACAAATTTTATGTAGGATAGTTTGCACATTTTGTTGCCCTCATAATAAACAATGGGTAAACAAGCAATAGGTTAACCTAGACCTTAAAACATCGGCAATTCGTTTGCCCTCTACGTCCATAATCCTTTGAAAAATTTATTTTCGAATAGGGGTCCACCGCATTGCAAATCTGTTATGCCGTTTTTGAGCAAAAGCATTACATTATATTACAGCATTACAGATGAAGATGGTAACGATTGAAAAGCATTTACACTATAAAGTACCTATAATTCTTTCGATCTGGTCAACAGTTATTAGATATTTTGGTCTTTGACATTTTGACTTGGTGGCCTTCGCCGATAATTGCCATGATTTACCCATTTATGGTTCACTCCGGAACTAGAAACTTGTAGAACTCTTCACTCCACATTTTCAGCACTTGCACAGTGTTCAGTATCTTTTATGATTTAACAAAATTTTCGAATTCTACTGTCGTTCAAAAATCATTTTCATCGTTTCAAGCGAGGTTATCCTTTTGTATGCACTCTATGCAGAGAATATTAAATATTAATTATTGATATAATACTGATTATTAATATTATGTAATAATTTAACTAAGTAAAACAAATAAAAAAAAAAAAATAGAAAACGAATGCCCTTACAATCCATAAGTAAAATATGGAAGAGAAGACTAAGTGCAGGTCTTACTTCAAACCTTCTGTACGGTACCTTTTGGTTGTGACTATAATCGTCAGATAGGAAAGCATTTGTTAGACTTTCCATTTACTCGCCCATTCGGAGCGTTCACCTGTACTTGGAAATACTATCTATACAGAGTTATACATTTAGTGGTTTCATAAATACTACTACTGGAAATACTATCTATACAGAGTTATACATTTAGTGGTTTCATAACCGCCGCTCTGATAAGGCCGTCAGCTGTTAAATACCTGCCATATGAAGCGTTATTTATTTAGTGAAGGACTTGCCATTTATGAAAATGGATCCTTTAACAACCGAAAACCGCGTAAAAATATTTAAAACTGAATCACCGTTTTTGTAGTGGTGATTCGAACGTGGGCACTTTTCGTGCATCACGGAGTGACTGTAGTCTTCATAATCGATCTACTGAGCAGGGAATTGGCAACATTGTAAAAAAATTGAAGAGATTGTAAGCGTTACAGATGTGGCCGTCGCTTCTGTAGTAAAAGTGTGGCGGATAATCTGAATTTCAATTCAGAGCGCTATGGTCATATGATAACCGAGTCTTTTTGGCCTGCAGTTGAAGATTATGAAGAGGACGATATGTGGTTTCAACAAGACAATGCTACGAGCCACACAACACGACCGATTTTAGCCTTATTCCATGAAAAGTTTCCAGAAAGCGTAATTTCACGTCAACTGGACACCATGACCATGCGACTTGATTGTTAGACTTTTTTTGTGGAGCTATATCAAAGACCATGCTTCCACGGATAACATTAGATCATTTGAAAACTAACATTCATCAAGTTATCGCCGAGACACTGCCCGAAATGTGCGAAAAACTGGTAGAAAACTACATCAAAAAGATCCACTGACATTGTATTTCATACACAATGGCAAGATCCATGTATTAGAAGTTTCATTGAAATCATAGCTTTATGTGTGTTTTATTTAATTTTACTTTTGAAGCCGGGAAATGGATAACCCTTTACATTTAGAATTCTTCCAGAGCTCTTCTCTCAGGCCCTCTTTTGTAAATTTGTTTATTGAAATGGGAAAAAGCAATTATTCTCATGTGCGTTGATGTTTGAGGATGGTCTCAAGGACGATATGAGCTCAAGTAAGTTTCGCCAGCAGACGTACATAATATTCCTTCAAGCCAGATCAATCTAATTGAAGAGATATTATTGTGTGGGTTAACAGACATCATAGTTTGGGTTTGGTTCATCTTAAAAGTACACAACTTCTAAAACAAACGAAAGAGAAAATAAACTTTATTGACTTCTATGATTGTTAATTTAACCACGCGCTTCATTTCATTCATTCGGACATTACTGAACATATGCTGTAATTTCCGGCGGTCCAAAGTTATTAGACGCATATTATTTTGCCTAAAATATTTACTTCATTGGTGACGGTATCTTTCCTACCGTCCTTTTTGATAATACTCGTATGTAAGGATTACAAATTATATTTTTAAATTGTAAGATTCCCGTAATTCCACAATTTGACCACCCTTTTTTGCTTAAGACAAATAGACCAACTTCAAAAAAAGGTTCATTTCGATGCTGCATTCATTCATGATTTTTTTCCCCCTTTAGCAAAAAGCAATCATAACTTTTTCATCGTTTATCCAGTTTTGTTTAAATATTGGTTATACTCTTCGGATTCGCCGGTGGCTTTTGGCCAAGCGATGCGCTAGTGCCAATTGACTTCAACCGGTGTGCCAGGGGACAATGCCCTCCCTGTCTTTGGCTTTTAGCAACGCAACGAATTTGTTAAATACTTTTTTATTACTAAAGTTGTTGCTGTTTGATGCAATAAATCTGCACTGATGGCATTCGTCAGGAACCATCTGCACTTTTATAGTTGTGCTCAACTTTGTGAATTTGGGCAGATGATGGAGTGCATCCCTTAAGCATGTTGTACGTACACTGACCGCGACTCAGGATGCGAGTATGAATATTTATTTGTCACAAATTAAACAGCTGTAGCAGCGGTAGCAACGCTATGTTGTAACAAAATTTGTTGGGCCCATTTCAGCTTTGGCAAAAACGTTTAAACATTTTATCATTTGACCCATGCCGGAAAGCAAGTGTGTGTACACGAGATCCGTTGTCCATTTCCATTTATGTGTCCGTTACAAATTTTTTTTCGATTTTTTTTTTTATTTATTTTTTTTTTTTTTGCGAAAATATGTTTGTGACATGTAAACGAAATTTTTGTTTAACCTTCAGAGTTTATCACGATGAATGTTTGATATGTGACAATGATGCAAATGTTGATTAAATTATTATTCTTGCAGTACGTGTTCCATTTTGATTGAGTTCATGTTCTTGTTATTGCTGTAAACGTTGTCATCACAGTTGTTCCTGCCGACTGGCATTTTGTATTCTATGATTTGTTTGTTAATGAAATGTTTATGTTGTGTATGAAATTGTCATGGCCAGATTGACATTTTGCATTGTGATTGCTAATAGAATATTGTTTGAACGTAATTTACATTGTTCACTACAAACTGAATTGGAATCAAAAGTTGTTAGGAATTCAATGTGGTAGAAAATTCTAATTGCTTTTAACTTTGAAATACTCAGTATTATTAAAAATGTCCAAAAATGCTATTTTCATTGGTGATATAAATGTTTTTTTATTTATTGATACTGTTTTTGATTTTCTATTGTTTGTTGTTTTCAATATTTATTTCAAGAATATAGCATTTTTTCACAGGATTTTTAAGATTTTTTCAAATACCCAAAACTTACAGCGATTCATACTATTAAAAAAATAAAGAAATAACGAAAATAATAGTGAAAGTAGTTTAGAGTTTTTGGGACAAAAAATATATTTGTTTTCTTTCAATTTTCAGGAAGGAAATACAGTTCAATTATATGAAATCGTTAAGCGTACAAAAGCCACAAGAAATGATTTCGATCTAGCATATATATTATGATAAAATATATATGCTTGTGTTAACTTATGTAAAATTGTACATAGAAGTTAAAAATTTTAAATACAATTCCCTACATTCTGGTTTGGGCGAAAGTTTTTTTTTTGCCGCTTCTTCTCTGTCACCTTTTTTTGATCGAGATCTTTGAAACATTTTTAGCTTCTCCGCAAGGCGGCTGTGACGCAGTATTCTTCTCTTCAAATCTCCTAAGAAGCTACTATTGTAGGTATTGATAGTCGTCTAAGGCATTTTTTGGCATCTGATGTCTGTGTAAAATTGCCGACTGTCCCCGTAGAAAATTTGTGTTAGTCATAGTCAATAACAAAATAGGATATGGCTTTAATCTATTTGCCATATCTGGCATGTGGGCAGGCAGGTTTAGAGTCAATAAAGAATTAGTTTATAATTATCTGATTTCATGCCTTTTTTCCAATTCATTGTGTAGTGCTGATTTACCCAGTTTATAGGGTTCAATCAGGACGTTCAAAATGTGTTGTAATGTTGAGTAAAAGTTTTTGTAAAATAGTAATTCTAAAAAAATTTTTTCAGGTAATTATTTTTTACAGGTAGTGAATGTGTAGTACATTGAAATTCTAATCAGAATGCAGTATCTCTCTGTGCCAAATGGCGTTTAGTAACTAATGCACATACATACATTCATTACCAGATCATCGCTATCGATTTTGAATCCTCCCACGGTTTTCTATATTCTCAATCTCAATTTAACGCAAGTGGCGTTTCTTTTACTACTTTATAAGTAAGGATAGCGCTCTTCTCTTTTCTATATAGTTTCTCTTAAAGCAGGCATTATAATTGGCAGTGTTATGTCATGCATGGAGTACCCATTCTTTTTAACGTGGCTGTCCAAGGGTATTTCTGCAGTTGCATTAATATAGCCATAGTACAGGATTATCCATTTTTTGGTTTCAAAAGTAAACTGAAATATTATAAAACACACATAAAACTGTAATTTCGATGAAACATGTATTTCATTATAATGCTTGGACTTTGCCCTTATGAAATACAATGTCATTTAAATGACCGCCTCTGATTTGGTTGAAGCAGTGGATTCTTTTGAGTATTATGCGCTTAAACACGGTCTTTGACGTAGTCGCACTAAAGAAGTCAAATGGCAGCAAATCGCATGATCTTGGTGGCCAAGTGACGTCGCCAAAAAGTGAAATTACGCTTTCTGGAAACTTCTCATGCAATAAAGCAAAAAATTGATGGTGTTGAATCACATTTCACATCGTCAGTTACTATAATTGTAACTATTTTTACTTTTTCTTCGTGAACGTTGCCGCATCGGTGAAATTCTATCTTCTCACATCTAGCTTTACTTATGTTCGGTTAGTTATGTTTCGCTTAGCTCAATCGCTTGCCTTCGCTGCAACAAATTGATGACACTTGTCTATGCTGGTATCACGATTCAGGTGCCAGTCAAAGACATTGGAAGCACTCCTTTCAAGTCACCTTGTAGATATTTTTGTATCGATATTTTGTGGACAATTACTGTCAAGTTCTCCTTCGCGTTGAATATGAATCAGTTATTAAAGGTGTTAGCAAGTGAGCTGAATTTTTGCTATTTCTTGTAAAATATGGCTGAGGTCTATTCGTATTTCAATGCCTTTATGTTTTTCCGACATCAATCGATTTAAGCTAATCATTCGATCGGAGATTTAAGTTGGGGGATGACTTGTTCCAGGCATCTTCTCTATGCTTGCATTCGAACATTCAACATCCTTAAATCATGATCGTTATAACATTTGCGGGATTGTTAACATTTCGGACTCAATTTTTTTTTATAAAAACATATGTTATTGATAGTATGTGATGGTTGAAACAACAACTGGTAACAACATCATCCAATATCAATTTGTGTCGCCTCCGCGAGGAGGCTTGTGAACCACCGTTGGAAGTAGGTTGGTTTCAAATGTGTCGCATTTAAGTAACGAATATCAGCCTATCGGTTGAGCGTTCGTAGTCTGAAGGAATGATAATTCATTCCACGGAATCAAACCTTTGTGTAATTTTAACCGAATCACAAATGTATCCAAATTTGGTTATGGATCCGCACATAAAACTACGAATATGTATACAATACGTACGCTGATTTTGAAATTTGTTGGTTCTGACAAAATTCTGAGAAGTTATTGATATATATAATATTTGGAAAAATTTTATTTGAGACATTTCTAACTTTACCAATTCACCGGATGCACGACCTACAGCCTGTTTCCATAAAACAAGTCACTCAATTCGTTCGTCAATCTACAAAACTATTTGTATTCGTCTTCGAATAAATTTTCAAGATTTTATTTTTACTGAGAATGACTGTGTGAGTAATGTGAATAAATGTTGAAAAAATGTGTAATTGCAACATTGTTTTGTGAAAATTTTGATAGTTTACTAAAAATTGTATACGTTTTTTACATACCCTATCCTCAATGCTTTCGTTCATAGACGAATCGATAGCGTATCGTTTTACGGAAATTGGCTGTTAATTCGAATAATTTTTGCTTTGAAGAGATTTTATTTTTATTGAACAGGGTTATCATAAAACTATTATTTCTGTGTGAACCAATTTGTGGAAATTTTGACAAAAACACATTTTATATAACGACAACATTGTTTTCCGAAAACTTTTATGGTTAATGGAAACATTCAGAACTTTTATAGTAACCTTATTCCCAACGCTTTCGTGCGTAGAGAATTCGTACGTGTGCATTTTGAAGATTTTATGGAAACCGGCTATCATTTCTGCTAAGAAACGAAACTGCACGAGATTTCAGTTCCAACTCACATCTAACAACGAATCAACTGTATATCAAAATGTGTTACTCATCACTAGGTTTCGTTACAAAAAAAAAAAATGACAATGAAAGTTTCTAGATATTTCTCCGTTAAGTTTGTTCCGGGTATGAATCGGTACTCCCGAATTACCTTCAAGTAAATTTACAAAATTAAACTAATTTGTACTAATTTGTATTTTTGTACATATGTACAACACTGAATAGTAATGTTAGCTCACTCATTCGATACCCTGTGTTTTTGCCAATAATACCAAAAATAAACATGACGTGAGATGTGTTTTACTGAACTTGGCTAAGCTGTAGAGGTGGAATTAATCGACACTCCTCCTCAAGTAGTATAAATTTACTTGTACAGTTAACTTATCCTACTCTAATCACGTTGTGACCGTTTATATTGCGAATGTTAGCCCAAGTGGTGCCAACATTTACATATTGACAAATACTGAATAGAACCCTACTTAATTTCTGTAATGGCATAAAAGTACTGACTGATTTCGGCGATAACCCGCCAGTGCTCAAGCGCATGCAAATAAAAACCATAACTTGTGAAAGAAATGTATAAATTTGTGGAAAACAGACCCATTTTATGCAATAATATTTATTAACAAAATGCATTGTGATGCCCATGGACGAAGGTCCGGCCACAATGATGAGGTTGAAATGGAAATATGGACATAAATACAATTAACATAAATTTCATGCCATAAATTTAGGGCAGATATAACGGTGGAAAAGGCGGCAGAGATACTTCAAACAATTTAAAATGTGCATATTTTGCTGCCTTTGCGGTGATATAAACAAGCGGGGCAAGACCACACATACCAGTATGTATTATACAATCAGCATAAAAGTTCGACCGCAACTCTTCCTTTGGGCGCGAAAATCTGCCATTTTTCCTGCAAAGTGGCAACGAAGGCATTCATGATATCTGCCACGGTCGTTGGAGGATCTTTTTGCCACAGCTACAACACAACATGGGCAGCGGGGATGGTGGAGAGAGAGGGTGGTTTAGAGAACTCTTGAAAAAGTTTAATACATTGAATCCAAAATTTATAACGGTATTTATCACAAAAAAAAACTGAGAGTATGTACGAAACCACAATCATCAGAAGCACAAACAAACGAATACAAACAACATTCGTAGCCGTACATCGCCATGTGGCACAGTTGAGGTCTGGTACCATTTTCCCGCACTCATTTCATCATCTATCCTCAGAAAGTGGCAGCGAAGGCCCGTTTCGTTAGAGGGTTTCACTAACGAATTGTGTGCTAGGTCGACATTACCGTTGTTGGATTCTTCTTTAATGATATCTGCGTTGCAGTATCTTTGTGCCGCCATCTAAACTGGCAACTGCCGACGCAGCAACAACAGATGAGCTTTAGAAAGGACTTTGCGATTCGAAAGGTTTTACTTCTCGATCTCGTTTGTACGTTTTTAGGGTGTAATTGTTTTTTACGTTTCTATTTGCATTTCTATTCAGAGCGGGTAGTCAGTCGTATGTTTATTTGGCAAATGAACCATATTTGCTGGCGGCAACAAAAATTATGGAATTTTAATTGCCCCCTAAGATTGTTAGGCATTTTTTGCTTAGCTGGCAATGTTCTTCAGCTAAGGATGAGACAATGAAAAAGACACTAAATTCGGGCTTGTTACAGACAGTGTAAAAAACGAATAATTGAATTACTAAAAAAATGTATGTGAGAACAATCCCAGCGAAAGTTAAATTAATGACACGCCGACGATTTGTGTAGACAAATCTTTGCTTAGTCATATTAATTACGTTCATTTGAAAAGTTGGAGTGTCCCTAGCATTTACTTGCATTCGAAATCGAGTGTATAAACAAATGTTTTAGACACTGTAATCAGTGGGAATTTTTAAAATAATGTAATATCGTATTTGCACCGTCAGTAATATGTGATGGCGATAGTATCATCATATCATATAATGATGGCTATCTTCATCCTTTAAGAAAACAGCCAAATAATTTTTTTACACAAGACACAAGTGTTGGTGTCTTTTGCTCGAAAGTCATATTTTACTGGCAAAAGTTACCATCCTATTGGGATTTTTTTATCCGTTACATGTCTTACGTTTTTATGACATCAGGGAGACGATACGCAGCATTGTCAACCATAGATTATGAGTTAGTAAAACGCACCATTAACTAAGCTAATCCTTATTTATTCTTACTAAAAAAAAAACGGGCTTTTATGGTGTACAAATAATTTTACCGGCCAAGAAACATATTTTGGTTGATCTCTTGACCACACCTAACTGCAATGGCTGGTTCCAAACAGTTAAATGGGGTTCTGATTTGATTTTGACTGTTGGTTTAAGTGCTGCATCTATTTAATAATAATAATAACAAAAAAGACGTAACTTGTTGTTATCATAGATTAAGACAGATTTTAATCCATTCGATCACACTGTACTTGCTTTGGCACCAAAAGTGGACAACTTTACAAGGACAAGGAATTACATATATTCTGCAATCTCTTCCTTTAACTGAACTATTTTTATGCTGGTTGGAATATCTTTTCATAAATTAAGTATTTTTGGTATTCTGTTTGTAATTTGCTGTCGATCGGTTTACATTTAACACGAGTGGAGCAGAATTTTAGTATAAAAAACTTTAAATGATTCCAGTTCCCCGAATTATACAGGTATAAGACACCCGGAAAAAACATTTGTCAATTGCCTGTGGGCAAGCTAAAAATATTGTGCAATCGCCTGGAAATAATGGGATAATTCATGAACAGAATTGTTCACAATTCAATAATTGTTTCAACTAAAGCGGAGAAAAAGAGCTATGAAATAGGTGTGAATAGAACCTAGTTTTTCAGGGGATCCGAATTTGGGTTGAATCCTGAGTTAGAAGGCAAAACTCCTGCCGAAAATTTTAATGCCTTTTTGATGCTGAACTTGTTCATTTGTGGAAAAAAATCTTAAGAACATTAAGATTTTAGTATTAAGAATTTAATATTTTTAAAAATTTTATCTGTGTTGCTTATCATGTAGCTGATAAGTTCAGCTAAGTCGCTAATCAATTTCAAGAAATGAATCAATCTTTTTACATCTTGCTGATAATTTAAATCTAGATTTGGCGGAAAAAAAGAATAAAGCAAGATTACTTTCTAATATATTTGGCAAAAGTTTTGCTAGTTTGGAATAAAGACGCATAGTGTAGCCCCAAAAATGAGATGCTGGTCTGGTATGGTGAGCAACTGTATCCCTCCATCATCATCATCGTTATTCATCATTAAAGATCAACGTCGTCTGTGGAGAAGTAAGCAAAGAGTGAAATGAGAAATGAACTGAAATACTAAATTGATTTAACATCGATTAACGTTTAAAATTTGTGATGCACATGAATTTGGATCTTCCACGGCTTTCATATATTACAATGTATTTCAAATTTGTACAAAAATATGTTTGACACAAATAGGCGTATTTATTGCTAACACAGTTTGCATGAAATTATTGAAGCAAAAGTGTAATCGCGTCAAATTCGTCCAAGATTTCTGAAAGCTCTTCTCTGTACCTAGAATAACGTTAATTCACGATATAAGTGGAATCTTTTTCGCGTATTTATCCAGCAATTAATTCGTTAATCAAAGTACTAGTCGATCCACAATTTCTCAATCTCAACCAAGACACTAAATGCAATCAAGAATTAAAACCGCACCGGCAGAATAACGTCTACCCAGTCAGTTGAATATATCCAATTGCACGCCAATATGCCAAAGCATAACGAAGAAGACGCAAATTTCTAGACTTTTTTCTTTCAAAGAGCCTTCAATGTTAAATATTTTCGGAAATTGTCCTCTTTTATACCTCGAAGGAAGGATATATACTTTATCACTTGATATGGCAAAAATGTAACACCCAAAAGGAAACGCTTTTTTGATTTCTTAAGTCGGTTGAGCGATATCTGTCTACCTGGCTGGCGGCGGTCCCAATATTTACTGTCGTAAATATTCCTAAAACTTTTTAAAACTTGGCACTGTTCAATATTTTGCCAGAATATTGTCGAGGATTGTAAATGGGCTATATCGGTCTGTCCCTCCTGTTGCTTCCTACGCACATTGACCGATCTGCGAAATTCGATTTTTTCCTCTGTAACTCCACATTCGCAGACTGTAGTAGCTAATATTGACGAAAAAGATATTGTTAAGCCCTTCTGGTACCTCCCGTGCGAATTTTACCAATTTTTCGAAAACCAATTTTTCCTCGGCACTTTCTAAATAACAAGCTACAGCAACCTAAGCTTTTGTTCATTGTATTGATTTCATTATCATTTATTTAAGGTATATTTTTGTTGGGAAGATGAAAACGTTAAGAATGTAAACCGTGTCCACAAAAGTGTTCTTAGCTTCATGGTTCTGAAACAATTTAGCTAAATTTGACTCATATTTTGCGTTTGATATACTCAGTTTTGGGAATGAAAATGGACTGCACTGACACTGTAATGAAGGTATCTGCCACACCATTTGACAGGTTTATCGAAATTTAAGTTGTTCGTGTAATCTGATATTCGTAGACTGTTACTGACTGTTATATATGAGTTATCTAATGTAACCTGCCTAAGTTCCTAAGTTCAGATCTTACATTCTGTTGTACTAAATTCATTCTATTGTACTATTTCCCCTGACCATCATCTCGATGTTAAAATCTAGCTGATTGCGAGAAGGTCCACTAAGTGAAGCGGGCACAAAGCAGCGTCAAAATAAGTCAGCAGAAAGATGAGAAATAATTTGAAACAGAAAATGGAATTTAATATAAATTTATCATTTTCGATACGCATGGACAAAGAATGGCCATATGCAGATTGAATCTTCAATATCCGGGTATTTCTCACGAATACTTGTGTTGCTTGTTCATGTCTTGGAATCAAATCTCCCATTTTCTTAATATTAGCCAAGACATTGAATTGACTTAAGACATCAAACTTACAGTACCGGACAAAATAACGTCTACCTTGTGTGTTAATAAGGAATAGAATATTATCACTTCTTTGCCAGTATGCCAAGACTTAACAAAGAAGATACAGATCTCTAAATATTGTTAATTTTTAAAGATCCCGCAATATTTGTGTAACTAGCTATTTTTGAAATCTGAAATTGTTCCTTTTTTATGAGACCAAAAGTTTTAACGACTCAAATTAACCGGAAATTTTCCGATAGTACGATGATAGCGTTTAAGAAGATAACATTTTAATTGTTGTACTTTTTTAGAAAATCTATTAGGCATCGTTTGGTTTTGAAGGGAAATAAAATCTCGGGCCGACCGAAATTTTAATTGTTTGATTCGTTTATATTCTAACTTCAATCTCTCTAGCTGAAGATTAGCCTTATAAGATGCCGCATTGCACTTTTTATTATTATATTAAGGTGAAATATATACACGTGTGGTCAAAATAATAAGTACACCCTATATTTTTTTGTATGCGGACTAACTTACAGAAAAATAATTCACATACACGTAAAATCCCCAAATATCTCCGAATCGCTTTCGCTGCTCTATATATGATGTCTAAGATTTTGCTACATTATTATTATGCTGTTCGGGACGAATTCATTGGACATACAACTCAAAACGTTGCAATATTTTAGTTGGAATATCACATGATATTAAGTGTTAATTCAATATAGGATTTTCCCCATAAATTTTATTCTACGTTTACGGATATTAACGTTCTGTTCAATAATATTATTTCTTTCGAAACAAAACCTCTTGTAAATGAACATATTTCTGCTTTAAATTTATTCAGTTTCCCATATTTGTGTCAAAACACTCCATCATATATGACTATGTAAGTCGAAGTTTATCCATTCGTAAATCCTCAAATTAACGACCAGGAAGTTTTTCCAGTGACATTTTGCCCAAAACACGGTTGTTGTTGCTAACTTTTGCGCTTATTTACCTCCCGTTGAAAGTATGAAATATTCATTGTGCTACAAAAGTGGGCTAATCGCCTTTACTTCGTCGCAGATTCGAATGTGGCGCCTCCGTCGACGAAATCAACGTTCGGTCAGTGGAATAATTAACTGCGGCCAAACGCAGCGGCCTAAGTACAATACAGACTTCTGTTCGCATTGCATTCCGTATTCCATTCAGGTTTGCTGCCAGACCAGTCGAGTGTGTTTGAGTGAGTGAATAAATTATAAATTCTTAATACGATTGTTAGTAGCGGTTATTAGTGGATATTTACCATAAATAAACCAAGCGTTTTTTTTCACTTGTATATGAGTTTTCAAACTATCAGAGGCTTAGCTAAATACACCGTATAAATGTTATCGACGAACAGCTTAAGTACAACGGAAGAATTAAGGAAGATTGTTGTCCTTGTTATGTGGCATGCAACGAATATATTACGCCCGTATTAACTGTACCACATCGGTAAAACCTCAACGAAATGCTGATATATCGACAATCGTGTTATCGTAGGAAATGAATGTTTATGGATTTCGAATTTTATGAGTCTTACACCAATCAAAAATACCATTTTGGTTGAAAAGAGCGCTATTAATTCTATTATCATTTTCTGTATTAAATTTTTCCTTTCTTTTGTTAACAATGTTGTCTTTATATTGATATTTATTACAATTCAATTCTTTATATAAATAAATAATTTATAATCAATTTCCGTAAAAGCGCAAAATATATTTTAAAAAGTTGTTGGCAAAATTGAAAATAAAAATTCCAGTAACTCGAATATGAAAGCTAAAGCTAATGTTTGAATAATCGGAAACTTTCGTTGTTCGTGCTCTATCCTAAGTCGATACCATAACGTACCAAAACGTTTCCCTCCAACTAATAGAGGTAACGTACTAAACGCTCTTATAACAACTATTCTAGGCTATTTAGAAATTTTTTTCCCACATACACTCCGCCAAAAAAGTACCGGAAATCAGTCGATAAAATACAAAATATTTGTTATCATTCTGATTCATTTTATCGCCTGCAAAGTAGATCCCTTCTGATGTAACGACTTTATGGCAACACAGTTTTTAAACGCAATTTGCTGACAAGGATTCCATTCTTGCCGCGAATTCAGTTTTATGTATTCTATCGCCTGCCAATAGGCCTGCATCGCCTACATTAGCTTGACTCTTGATCAAGTTTAATAAATTTAATCAGTTTCAACTCATTTGGAAGGCAGCATTCTTAAGCTTGGCCGATGGCCCAGTGGTAATGCGTTTTATGAGTATGGGGTCGGAATTAACTAGCTGTAGCATGCCTTCATGCTTTGAACTTTAGACTATTGACTTTCAAACTCCATGCCAATACAGATGGCACTTGTCCACATTTGAATACATCATAAAATTAATGCGTCCGAGTACCTTTTTAATTTCATAAACGAGAGACTTTCTCGTGACATTCTTCCAGATGCTCAAAATATAGCGTTGCTCCTCAATGTCATCCTATGTAATGTGAAAAGGAGGACAAACACAATGTTTGTTAAAAGAATATTTTTCAAAACTTGAATTCCGTTATTAGGATATTATTGGCAATATATCAAATTATTTACCACAATATTTTATTGGCATCCACAATGGAGAGCAGTTTCTCTCTTGATTTGTTGGCTCTACTTTTGGAATCATCCATAAACAACTTTTACTTGTTCACGACGACAAAGGTGTATTTGCGAAGCTTTTGCCATATAATTAGTAATCGAATCTCCTACTAGTAATGGTCGAGCTTAACATCAATTAAACAAATACTATACAAACCGACAGCCGTCTAGAGGTTTCGAACCGTAATAATTATTTGTTGGGTAAACTTTAAAGTCGAAGCTCTTTATTCGAAAGATATTGAACCTCTAAATATGTGGATAAATAATTGCTTTTGAATTTGGCAGTTTGCTTTCAATATTTTATACAAAATCATATATTATACGATGTATTACGATTCCATACTAATTCAGATTCATTGGGACAATTTATTATTTAGCTATATTTGTTTTGAGGACCAAGCATTTGCCGCAAAGTTGAAGAATGCGCAAGATACGCATAGTTTTGTAAAACGTTCTGACTGGTAAGCACAGTCTACACCATATATATCAGCTGCATTTTAGGACATATTTTGGCGAGGACATCAGTGCCGAAAGTGGAGTACAGTTAAGTGAACTTACTTACACATAAAGAAGCAAAATTACGATTTCCTGAAGCTTTCCTTTTAAAACTTATGGAGGAGATATTGATTTTTGGTAAATTGACGAAATATATGGAAAACATCCGAAGGGGCGTTGCAATGCAGTTTTTTTTATTCTTCGAACTACGTTTGCTAAATGTCTCATGTGTGCTAAATTGTACTGAATTTGCTGCATTTGAATGAAAAATATGACTCATGGAATAGATGGACTAAATTATAAGGGTTCTGCGGGAGATACTAAAAAGTGCGTGAATATCGGGCCTACTAGTAAGAAATCACAGAATAAAGATCGAACTTTGGAGTGCAGCTATAATAATTTATAATTTTCAAAAGAACAAGCTTAAGAAAATATTTTAATATTCGGAATGTGAATGACATTTTATTGTCAATTTTCTCCACATGGGCGCTTTGAAATCATTATCTTGCACCTCTAGATTGTATACTGGTAACGTATTTGGATAAGAGAACTCTTTCCCAAGAATAATTGTGACGATGACGTGGTGATGAGAGAGAAGAAATTTGTACTGCTCGTTTAATTGAGGTTTCTAATCCGAATTACTACTTTGAATGTCGTGATATAGATGAAAGTAGTTTCAAAGTAGTCAATTGTGATTTTTAATAATATTATTATATTATAATCGATTGTAATAATAATCGATAAAATGCTATAAAGGGTTTACCTTCATTAGCAATAATGATCTTAATTTATATCTTTTAATTTTGATTTATTTTAGATTTACATTATTGCAAACCCGAGAAAAGGTGGAACCTTGGACCGTTTCTATTCACCCATAAGTTTATCTTTGTTATCCTATTTAATATTACGTCATGTTCCCGTTTGCTCCCGTCATTCAGACAAATAGCATGACAAATACGACTTTAAACGTATTTAGGGGTAAATTGAGACGGCACACACAACTTTTCAGCGTAAAAATATCCTCACATTTGTACATACATACGTTTAAAGTGAGAAAATTTAAATTAATTAGTTAGTGTGAGTAGCAGTTTTTATGCTAAAAGAAAAATGTCGCCTTTTAACAATGGCCTAAGTAGTTTTTAAGGTTTTACCAGAAACCGATCTACCGAAACGACGAAAAAAAACCACCTCCCAAACGAAATGTCTTTTGAGAAACCTCCTGAGATTTTCTGTTTCGTTTTTAGGATATTAATGACGACTCATTGTGTGCTTTCTATTGTTATATTTTGAATCAATACTGTGAATTCAATGTTTCAAATGGCATCAATTTCTTTGAGGTTAACCTCCCTCCAATTGTTGGTTTAAAGCTTTCAATAGTTTCCCTATCGTAGGGTATCCGAATACTTTTTCATACGATTATGACGGCTTATTAAGCCAAAGAACAACCGCACCAACAACGGTAATGCCATTAATGCGGGTGACCACGTGCATGTAAGCAGCCATTGCGTGAGCGTTATTGCTTGTGGAAGCGAAGTGGGGCTGCTCTAGCAAAAGGCAGATACACGCATACGTATTTAACTGCGAATGGCTGGCGTTATTTTCACATTTACTAAATAAATCACATGCAATGCGCCTATAAACAATTCCAGATACATTCTATTGATAGAAGCGGCAGATTGTATTTTTCGGGTCTCTCGGTTTATATGTTTCAACCATTGAACGAGTGACGAAAACATACACGCGTGCCCTACTGAAAAAGGGGCATATTTTGATGCCAGGTGGTGGACCGGGGCTTGCGGTTGAGTTGTCATGGCGTGTAAAATTGACTGGTTTATTATTTATGTGTAATATATTTTAGAAATTTGTGACACGTGCATCGTCGTGCTTGTTTTTATTAAGTGACATTTTGATATTACGTCATAAAATTGTTAGTACCACCTCAACAATGACAGTGTTAGGAATATCGAACCGCCGAGAATGACACACGAAGTAATCAAAATGAAAATAATTTGCAACACATGATCCCTTTGTGTGCGACTAATTAAGCCAAATTTATTATCATTTCCTAAAAAAACAACAAATAATTACTTTTGATTGACCAAAATTTATTACACATTTAGCGAGCGCTAGACATCAGACATTTTGGATGGTCATTGGCCTTTTGACCATCGGTTTCGCCGCCAGCTTCTACACACGAATTTCCGCAATGGGAAGTGGGAGTGAAATGAATATGATATTATTGCCTTATGGTGCTTTCGAACGAGTGGAAGTCGAGGAGAGTATTAGTAGAGTTTGTGCACGTAAAATATTACAACGCCTATAACAATGTGGAAATTCCAATCAGGTAATGTCATTAATGCTGTGATTACTCGAGTATTCCGGGACGAAGACAAAAGCTAGCAAACTCGTTTTTTTGCGACCAAAACGCCACTTCGGGTTTTCCAAAAACACCCTTTTCGTAGAAAATGTTTTTTTTGGTCCGAAACCAACTGCTGGCTTCTCACAAATACCATTTTGGGTTTCTCGCTTCGTTTAACCGGATTTTTCGCAAATTACAAAAATGCGTTAAGAATGACTTGGAATTCTCTTAACAAAAAACTAATTCTAATTCTTGTTAAACGTTTTTCGAATAAACGTTTGTATCGAATCTCAGTTTTATTTAAAAGTTATTTTATAATATTAAAATTGAATAAAACACAAATGAACGTTTGCAAGTTTCTCTATAGACTGAAAGTAAAATATGTAGGAAGTAAAACTTCAACTTGATATTTCTCTTTCTGATTGCTTTGAATTCAAACTACTTTGTTCTTTTGCAGTTTGCAATTAAATCATTTTACAAGAATTATCACTCAATAAAAATTCGAAATGTCGAATACAAAATTTGACAAAAGAACTTTAGTGTACAAAGGATAGTCTGTGAATTATTTTTTTAAAATAAAACAGTTACTAATGTAACGATTTTTAAATGTAAACGTGTTGATTTATCAAAAATTAATTGAGTTCAAAAATGTTTATAAATTGGCTTTAATGCTATTTAGACAATTTGTATACATTTGACTGAATTTTATACTAAAATCACTCACATACAGACCATAGAAATATCATATCAGAAATATCATATGAAATCGTATTTTTGCTTCCCGCAAACAAGTTAAACTCAATTTTTGTGCTGTTGGTAGATTTTGCAGCTATTAATCCATACCATTTGTTTCAGCGACGATTGCTTCAAAGAAACTCTACAAGCCTATAAAAATCCTCTAAGAAACGGCCGACTCTACATCGCATTGGGGGCCAGAAGAGCTATGTGTATCTTTTTCTCATACTTCTGATCAGTCTTTTACACGGCCAAACAAGGTACGTACATCATTTTGCCGCTTATGGTTTCTGATAAACCATAATATGCGAACTCCAACAATGTTTTAGAAATTTTCATTTTGAATCGCTATTTGCTGGGAAAGTTTTGAAGTATTGCTATAATTTATAAATTTTAAAGTCAGTTTCTAAAAGTAACATTGAATTCACTGTGTACTCGATATGTAGGATGTGTAATTTCCCCTAATAGAGATGTCAGTTGCTCAGCAAGACCATTTAGGCTTCTTTCTTTGGGAAGCTATACTCTAAGCCAATATTCGTTCAACCATAATCGGGGGCATCATCATGTCCATGAACTATAGGTATAGAATTCCGTTTGCACAAATTGCTGTTGGCACGAATTGTAATTATCGCAAATATGAAATATTTCGTTTAGGGTTTCTGCATGCATTCTCTAACGAAGAGTGAAGGAATTTTGGTGCTTTGATATAAGTTTAGACTCACTCAAAGGAAATGTCACTCCGAACATCAGTTTGAGACGTATTTACTAGACTTGTCGATTACTCGACACCTACTCGTGTTCTCACCGTCAATCCACGATTAATGTACGAATATTTCATTCATGGAATGCGGAGGGAAGCTGCTTGTTTTGATATAAACTTACGATATTATTTCATAATATTCTAGTTCTTCTCAATGGAGACACCCAGAAAAATTGAAAGTTTAGGTCTATTTCAATATGGGATGAAAAAAAGTAATTTTTTCATTTGAAACCATAAAGTGTATACAAATTTCTAAATTTAATAATGTTGTTTTACGTTTTATTACGTTTCATTATATTTGTACTCGTTTGTCGATTTCTGTATTTAGCAGGGACCCGAAACGAATGCAGAAACATACATTAATTCGGAGTCTACATCAAAACACAATGAAACTCATTTTTGATTTGAAAACCTGAAACGAAATTATAACTATGTGCGATTTTGTTTTGGAATCTGAATCAGATGTGAAGGCTTATGGAGTTTTGTTTCCTGAAAAGAAAGGCCTTTCGCCGAACTGCGAAAGGTAAAATTGCTACAAACAAATGGAATTGAAAAATTTCAGAAATTCATAAACTGAACCAGAATCAAAATTGTCTCTAATTTCGTTTCGGTTGTATAAATTAAAATCAGAATTGTTTGTTATTTCCTTTTCGATGCATGTTCCAGACACAAAATCCAAAACAATTTTGTTTCGGCTGTCGAAATCATAATCGAAATTGTGTTTTGATTTGGGTGTCAGAAATTGAAACAAATCAAAATTATTCCTGATTTGATTTCATTTTGATGACGATATGTAGTATTTTAGAACTTTTGGAGTACTTCCATTGCACGTTTTATTCTTTCTGAGTCGTCATCATTGAGTACAAGAGCGATATGTGGTTAACACTGAATACCAGTTTAAAACTATACATACGAGCCGAACTGATTTTTTCTAAATCTAGTTTTTAAAAAAATTGGTCCAAACTTGCCCCAACAACAAAACAATACAACAAAATGTTTACAATTCGAAATTGTATGAGAAATGCCGGAAAATGTGCGCCTATCTAGGAAAGAAACAAATTTCAGAACAAATATTACAATTGAAAAAGTCGTGTTAATGTGCATAAATATATAATTCTGTTTTCGTGCCAACCAGCCAGCCTGACATGGCTCAATCGATTGCAAAATAGTGCGAAGAATTCCGGCTTAAGAAAAACGATATCAAATTAGCTTCTTTCCATGAATTACACGGTGCTGTTTTGCTTTGTCCAGGATAATACCAAAAAATTAAATGCTGTCATCCTTGGCTCTGGTAATCCGCATTGTGTTGAAATAGAATCGGAAAGTGATTCCGAGTCTATCCTTTGTGTTCTTGCGGGCTACAAACAACAGTGCTAAAGTCCTATAACTTATATCCACCACCACCACAATATTTCATTTGTTCAAATAGCCTTCAATTTTCACACAGATTGGCGTTATCTGCGAGATATTCAATTGGCTGACGAAAATTTCTCAGATGACTTGACATTTTGTGCGTTGCCATTCAAACGCTGAATCAATAATTGCAGGATGACCGGCATCTGAGATGATGTACGTAAGCGTTTATTGCTTTTCTTTTTGTGCTGGGGAAATATTTCATGTGTGACGCGTTTTATGGTACGTAATCATACACAGTACAAATGACATACAGATTTTGTGTGACACATGCAAATGTCACTCCTAGAAAAAGGAAGAAATTTCATGACAAAAAAGCAAAAATAATAATAATTAATTGAAAGATTGTACAAATTCCATTTCAGGCTGTGCACCCGACTCAGCGGGCAGACAGAAAATTGTGCTGAACAATTTTAACAGCGTCGACTTTAAATGGAGAATCTACGTTTGGTGTTATCATCCTCTTACTTGCCTTTCATTTTTTATTACAATATTTTCATGGCAACATAAATTTTGACGATCACCCGTTTAAGTACGGGTATAAGCGAGGATTGTATGGAAATTGAGTACATCTAAATGTAAACGGCTGCCACTAAACCGAAAAATTTCCATGAGTTTAGAGAAACTGAAAAAGCGTGAATGTACAATAATCGTAGAAATAAAGCTTCTGGTCCAAAAAGGATGGCAAATATCAACGATATGACGACGAGTAGCTGCAGAGAGAACGCACATGCCACTTGTGCTCCTACGCGCAAAGAAACTAATTTGTTTTAGAGAAGAGTATTCGTAAGTTGGATGACGGGATAACCTAATCACCTCCGAACTGTTACTGCGGGAAAAGTAACCATCATTTGCTCCAGACCGACAGCTACTTCAGATGTTTTCATTTTTCACAAACTACTGCAAATGTCAAAAGGAAGATATTGAAACATTCAAATATAAAACTAAAAAACATTGCAAAATTTCTCCCGACGTCAGTAATTGTCGCTCTAACCCCATACTATTTAAGACTTTATACCGGATTTTCCGAATAAATGTGTACGTGCATTTGTGTTAGTACAAGTGCTTGCTTGTTAGTATTTGTGTAATAAATTAAAGATGAAAATATCTTTCGTTGAACACTGCAAATAACTGTAAAGTGCATCTTCTCCACCAGACACCAGTCCAACCTTTTGAACGACACGACTCCGCGGCGGCAATGGAAGATATAAAAGGAACACATTTTTGCGCGATAGCTGCTGCAACAACATTCAACATGCATCATCCATTGCTGTGTCTGTCTGCCACGATGATGACAATTTTCTTTAGCATTATCGCATATGAACTTTATGGCATGATTTCTTGTTGCTGTTGCTGCTTTTGTGTGTATTTATCTTCCTTCCATTTGACTTAAACTGTAGACATGCATTTGTTGCTATTTGAAGGATGTTTTCACATTCAACAATTTCTATTTTTAGGATTCGCCAAGAGATGAAAGAATGCACATTTTCCGCTCTAATACAGAGTCATTTCGCAATTTTTACGATATTAATGTAATGATAAGTAATATTGGGCCGGAGGAAAACCTGAAATGACGTCTCGTTTTAAAATTTGTTTATCTATTTTTTCCAAAAATATTTTAAGCAGTCATGAAAAGATTATGATGATTATTAAGTATTTTAAAACTCTCTGTGCTTCATTTGAGCAATGATTTATGCGTCTAGAAAATGTTTCTATGTTTAAAATAAATAATGACATAACACCTAATTTATTGTTTTGAGCTATTGGACGCTTTTGAAATAATCGCTGCTATGGAAATTTGATTTAGCTTTCAAAATACACGTAATTTTGAAACCACGGTTATACGACACCATTTGTGACGTAAACAATAATGAAAAAAAAAAAAACAAATTTTGCTTATATCAATATTTTGAAATATTGTCATTAATTTAAAAATTTGCTATAACTTGTGAACTACACCAAATTTTGTCCTAACTTCACGCAAGTCGTTTTTCATTGTAACCACAGACATGTTAATTGGGCGAGGTGACGAAACGTGTTACACTTTCATATAAATCTTATGAAATTCGTTCAATAGTCGGAAGAAAAACCGTGTTTAAGTAAGCGGAAGGAATTTACGTGTCTTGCCTTCATATGCCTTTGTTAAAGATCAACTTTACAATAAGTGAATTTGTGTTTAATATTTCTGATAAATGTCCTTTCCAGATTTCAATTTGTTTGCACGACTGATACGTCGCTACCAACTAGGCGAATACTAATTTTTCTGCCGCTTGTGTGACAGATTTAATACATACTTTCGTGACATTCAATTCTCCGAAAGCAACAATAAGTATAAAATAAGCAAGCAATACGCGCTAACGACTTAGTTAATAAGAAAAACATATCAGAGCTTGACTAAAATTGAGCTGCTCCCATACGCAGTACAATCAAGTTTTTCTTATGCTTTCGTCCTAAAGCACGACAACAATAATTTTTTTATTTTGTTAAAATTTCCAACTTTGACATTGCCTACAGGGGAGAGAAAGAACTTAAAATGGCGTCTTCATAACATGCAAACGAGAAATTAAAAAAAAGAAAAAAAAAAAATGGAGAAGAGAACAGGTTTGTAAAAATAGCCAATCAAAGCCATTCGCGAAAGTGATATATATGAACTACTAAAAGCCTTTTATATATTTTTTATGCATATTTTAGTCATATGCGCTTAAGGAGATGAAGCTTGCTTGTATACGGCGTATAGGAGTGCGCAAGTTTTTAGTCAGGCGCTCGAGATAATGTTAGTATTCTAAAGTACATGGGAGTTTGTATAGTAATGTAAGTTGGTCCTTTTACGAAGGTAACAAAAATCGAATATCCTTCATTACTATAGAAAGGAGCCAATCTTTTTCCATTTAGTTTCTAAGGATTATTTCTTTAACAGGCATCATTGTTGAACCAAATTTTTGATCTTCTTTTAGCTTTTAAACAGACCGAGACTGAAACTTCAGTTCTTGGGCGAATTGAATTTCGTGAGGCTATAATTTGAATTTCATGTGAAAGATTAAATCTTCCCACGATGACAACTTTGAACCATCCATTACATCGCTTTTTATGCAATAAATTGAAAGGATTTTGTCTGACAGACTTTTGCTAAAGTGTTTATTTGGCATTCTTATTGACATTTAGATTCGCCATTAAACAGTTAACATTTTTTCAATTAAAGTTTATGGAATTTTAATTGCAGCTTATCGATTTATAATTAAAATTTTCGGCTGCCCGATCGACCGTTTCACAATCTTAATTGAAATTAATTTTCTGAGAACTTCGAAATTTCTCTGCTTAAAAAACTACATTTTTGGAAAACCATTCTTAATCTGAGTTGTAATTAGAATAATTTGTTCATGACCAGCACGCAGTGGATTATTTTCGAAATTTGTTGTTAAAAAATCTTTGATTTTCCTGATAGAATACACGCCAGGAATCCGAAAATACATTTATGTCAAAAATTGGTTATTTATTACGAAAAAGGAAAACGATCCATTATGAGGTGTTTCAAAACTTGTTCATTGTTTGCTAATGTCTTTTCCCATTTTTCTGATAGCGTGCAAATAATGCGTCAATAAAGCTATTCAGGAATTTGTTAAATTTTTGTTTTATACATACGATGTAAAGCACTGCCCAGAAGGGTCAAGTGTGATCGTTCGGAACAAATGATAATCGGAAGACGACATAATTGGAAAACGGTGGGGGAGGTAGAACCTCACAATTTCTTTCTTTTCGGTTTTGACCGAAGAGGCAACATGTGGACGTGTCATGCATAAGAATAATTTCTGTTTTAAATGTTAAAAACAATATGACGTTTTTCAATTTCGAACATAACCTACTGACAGGACCATTCTTTGCACTCCTAATATAAAATAAATCCAGTTAAACATTCAAATTTAGGTACTTAACAAACCTGTATACGAACGACAATATTTCGAACATTTTATAAAACAGTTTCGAAAATTCACAATTCACAAATTAAACAGAAAATTCGGTTTAAAATTGTACAATGTTGCTGCATTTTTTTCAATGCTTCCCGACGATGTGACAGAGAGGGAAATATTTGTGTTACGAAAGACAAATTTGAAATGAAATTCTCATTATACTTAAACGAACTTTTGTTTCTTCCAAAGCTCCATATGTTTTGTGATATGCATTTGCCCCAAGAAGTATCGTAGATTAGCAATACAAAAGTAAACGTTTCTCTTGCTATCGGGCACTCGTCATAAATCATCGCTGGTTATTTATTATTACGAAACACTTGCCCTGCTGCATTCTACTAAACCGTCAGATTGCACAAGAACTCAGGACAATCATCATCATCATGGCAAATGCCAAATGTCGACATCATGCGACGGATGCTGGGCAAGAGAAATTTTGCACAATACTGCGGATTCTGTATTATGACATCTAGAAAGAAGAAAATAGTATTGCTATGTAAAAATATTTTGCATTACGTGCAATTTGGATTCCGATATCATATATATATTATTGTATTGTATTGTATTATTATATATTGGTCTAAAAGATTATCATCTACTCCAAATAGTTACAACATATATATTGTTAGAGAAAAATTTCATCTTATTGAAATAGCTGCTACATTTTTTGGCTTAAAATCTGATATTTCTTATGGAATAAACAAATTTTTTCAAACTTTCCCTAGAATTAGTTTTATTCCAAGATTAGTAACAATTTGGTAATAATTTTTTTAGTTTTTCATTTCTGAAAAAAAAGAAACAATAGTAGATTATATTCAAAATTATTCCAAGCCAAAAAAAAAAAAACACTCAACTTAAATTTTAAGAAATTTTCAAATATTGCTAAAGCTAAGATTTGGCCAAATTGACAATATTTCATGTCCGATCAACCTTTTTCCACTAATAAAGTTTATTCTAAGTTTTAAAATATTAACCACTGTAGTACTTGATTTTCAAATCGTAAATTGTTGTTTGTTTCTTTCACTGTGTATTTTTTTCTTTCACTGTATTCGCCATGTTATTATTATCACCTTCGTCCTTAGAAATGAGGGGATGTATTATTTGATACTGCTAAAATTTAGCAGCTAGAAGGAAGCTCCGTTTAAAGCTCTTTTTTCTTAACTTCTTACGTCCATTGTGCGATGTCCGTCTGTCTGTCTGGCTGGCAGACACAATAACTGCATTAAATTTCCTTAATCAAACTTCTTAAAACTTGGCACAGTCTCACATTTTATCGGGTCGTATTCGAAGATTGTAAATGGGCTTTATTTGATTTTTTCCTGTAACTCGACACTCGCAGTCTGCAGTAACTTAAGTTTTTGCCCATTATATTAGTTTACAGTGTTTGGCAGAATTTGAAAAAAGCAACCTATTAATCAAGGCCCTTCCAGTAGCTCCCGTAGCATTGGCCGATTTAACCCACACATTCTTATGTTCGTGTCTTTTATTTAGTTTCACTAAGTTCAGTTAAATTTGGTACTCGCTGAGCGGTTGCCAAATAAGATACCTCTGATACCAACTTGATAGATTTCTGAAATTCAATATTTTCTCTGTTATTCCCAACTAGTTGACTGCAGTCGGCTTTATTTTTGTCCACTGTATTGGTCTAAGATTTTCAATAAAAGTAAGGAGAAATCGAACAAGTGGCCAAGGCCTTATATATTCCATGCAAAAGACGGACTTAATGTCAGACCCCTTCTGGAACGTATTTACCGATTTATCGAAAATTAATTTTTCCGCTGCGTAAGCTGTAGTTATTTAAATTTTTATTGCATTGCATTGTATTGCTTAATCTACATAACTGAAATTTCTACACTGGTTAAATTGGAAATCGTTTTTATTTCTTTAATTTGGACCGCCTTCTCAGAAATTGTTCCAATCTGCAGCATTAGTGTACTAATTCCTCAATGAATAGTGTATCCCGATCAGTGTACTTAAAAATTTTAATTAGTGTACACTCCCCCATCCGGTTTAAGAGATGTAACGAAATTTGGTTAATGTTACCTGTGCTGGCTTGTAACGTAAAGACTGCAGCAGTCAGTTTTGTACAAATTAATTTGAGCGTTGTAGCAAGCGTGATCTCACAATCGTCTATGTATCGGCATTACTGTCCTCACTCAAATGAGGACTTCAATACAAATATCAAAATTTCGTATATATCCACGGTGTCATCGTTGCACTATCGTCGCTAACAAGTCATAATTAAAGTTAATAACATTTGTTAATTGCAGCTGCCACCACTTCCTTTCCACGGCGTCGCGTAAAGTAAAGAAAATGAAGGGTTTTATTCGCTGCAAAAGCACATTTAATTTCGTTCTTTTTTCTGGCAGATTTCCTGGCGCATTTTTCTTTTCCTTTTCTGCCATTTCTCTTTGGTCTTTCGCATCATTTGCACCAAAAGCGAAAGAAACATCAAACGCTGTGCACTTCTGCAATGCTCTCCCTCTCGGTATCACCGCGTTGCCACAAAGGTCAATAACATGACTTTGAGTCCATATCGCGGTGGTTGTACGAAAACTATATGTTGTGGAGCACCCCGTGAGCGAAAGCCCAGCACATTTCAACTTCTGATGTCCATATCGTTGTGCATTCAACGTATATGGAGACTTGGTGCCGTTGTTTTTAAGTTCCATTTGCGTGTTGCGCTAGAGAAACATGGACGTATCATGGCAGAAATTGCTGCATTTACCGACTGTTTGCCGCACGAGGAGGAAAGTAATACACAACACGTCTAAAAAATATTCAAAATGAACAATGACAGCAAAATGTGAGATATCTATAATTAACATTTTATGCTACACAGTTTCTGAATGTAATGCTGAAGACATTATTTCTTTAAAAATTCCAAAGAAGAAATTTATAAAGCGGGAACACTGAGTCATAAAAGGACAAAGTCTGTCTGTGATGCTGAAGTCAAAAACCTTTCTGTGACATATCAGGGTTCCCTTATTACGATAACGATCGGAATTCAAATTACTATGGATACGATTTTTATAAAGAATGGAATGGAGGAATTTTTAAGTAAATTTTTCGAAATTTTAAATAGTGGTGTTTTTCTATCTTTTTATGTCTTGAGAATACGGAATTATAAATATTTGGTTAAGAAGGAATTTGAAATCGAAATAACAGCAAACGTCGCTGAATTTTTTTTATTTTTCATGGTAAAATTTTCTGAAACCTGCTGAAATTTCAGTCAAGTGAACCTCATTTCACGTTCATGGTAAGCCACGTCCGTGAAGTTAATTTTGTTCCTAGAGCTAAATGATTCTGGTGCGTTAAATTAAAGCAATTGAATGAAATATATGAACTCAGATCAGCAGACTATTTGCATGGCGGACATCGAAAGAGCCGAGATTCTTCCTATGTTTCTTAATGTATTAAAATTGCGACTGCATTGGAAAAATGATGTTCCGATAGGCGGCTCAAACTGTATGGCAGTTCTAGTATCTGGGACAGTGCAATGCCGCCCATATTCATTCTCAGAATCTTTGTAATGTATTCAATACAATGCACCAAATAACAATACAGTCCATTT
Source organism: Philornis downsi (assembly GCA_019455685.1). Taxonomy (NCBI): domain Eukaryota; kingdom Metazoa; phylum Arthropoda; class Insecta; order Diptera; family Muscidae; genus Philornis; species Philornis downsi. The sequence goes on from JAHXMU010000251.1 coordinate 3,506,368, forward strand.
TCGTTCTCAGACCCCATTTTAGCAATCGCTTAACGTAACCAAATTTGGCTGAATTTAGTTCTACTGAATAAAAGGTACGTGAGAATATATGGATTAAAATGGTCATTTGTTTAGGGGGTAACTGAAGGGGTCGATCTATTCTTTTAATTTTGTCATGCGTTATAAAGCAATGTGGTGGACACAAATGTGGATTGCTGCAGTCTATGAAATGGAAGTTGCAGGAAATAATTGGGTTTTAAAACTGTACGGTGGGTAAAGGAAGAAGCTGATGCCAAGTTTTAAGAAGTTTCATAAAGATTTACGGTTCATTTTGCCCACATATTTTTTCATTTATCTATATTTTCCATATTTAGGTTAACATTTACTTATCTTTTGATCCCTCCTATTCAATACTGTATACATATATATCAGAATTGTTACACTTCTTTGATGAGAAGTGGCTCGGATATATACAAAAATGTAATTCAATGCTATCCTGTTCTAAACGTGATTGTTACAAGTCGAAAATATTCGCGTTTTGATGCGACTACAACATTATTTTTCGCTTTTGAATGTTAGCAGTTGTAACGGAGATTGCCTGATTTTAGGAAACTTCACATTTCGTTGGCCTCCAAGACCTTCTGATTGAAACTAATTGTTAATAGTAGAGTTATTGGAATTAGGAACAAGACAAAACCGACAAATTTGGATGGTTTAAGGCAATGAATTTCGGTGCGGTCCTCAGGCAGCAACGAAAAAACAATGTTGCACTTGTGTCTACGAGGGTGGATGCCATTCATTTAAATGCAATTACGTGATAAAAATTTATTTTTCTTCAAATAAATAAAAGAAAGACAGGAAGAAAGGAAAAAAGATAAGAATAAAAAAAATTGAGTATCTTAATACAAGAGTATCTTAATACAAGTGAAGAAAAAATCGACATGCCGACATCTTTTTCGGTACGAGAAACCGCAAGAAATCTAAAATATTAATGAGAAATATATCGATGATTTTTTTATTTTTGAAATTTTACCAACCATATTAATAATTCTTCCTACAAATTCGGGAAAATTTTTTATTTTACCGATTGTTGATACTCAGTTCTCGAAATATTCCTCTTGTTTGGATGTTTCCAATGCCTAGATTTTGCCGCTTTTGGCTTTCTACTGGTAAAATGAAGAATTCAATTGATCGGAAAACGCAATTAGAATTTATTGTATTTAAAAATTTGTGATATAAAATTTAAAAAAAAATTATTATTGCCGGATTTTGTACCTGGGAAATTTTCCAAATTGTTAGCTAGAATACTTCAATTAAATCTTCAAATTTCTGGATTGGAAGCTAATTGGCATCTATCTGTACATGAGAGTATTTTATTTGTTTCCGTTTACGACGGATCTCTTGTTGGGTGTTTCTGTAGAGAGAAGTTCAAATCTCATCTCGGACAGGTGCGAAAAAAATGCCTTTCATAAATGTTTTTCATTTAGTAATGACATTTTATAAATGTTATTTTCTAGTTTAAAAGTCGGAGTTAGAAGCTACATGTCATACTTGAAAGTTGTAAACTGAGACTCATTTTCTTCACACAGTTACGGTTTTCATAGAACCGATGACAAACTTACATCGAATAAGAAAGACAGTTTGATGGAATATTCAATTTCATGTGTCACAGCTTGCACAATGGCTAATCAATGTAGAAATTCTTCAATTTGAAGAAGAGTTTTCTTTTCAAGTATTTGCTTAGAAAAATTTGGGTTGCACTCTTACTTATGTTTATTTTGTGTATTAGTTGAAATTATTTTCCAATTGAAATATATCCAATATCTCGTAGTGACTAGATATCCATTATTATCCATTTTTTATATCACAAATCATTTACTGGAATATATGAGCCATTCACCAGCCCTTATTGCTATACAAACTCTCCCAGTTACGTGTAAAATATTCTGTCGTATGGCCCAACATACAGACACGCATTGTTTTTTAAGACGATATCGAGTTTTCAACTATCTACGGATTGTACTCGCTATAAAACTCATTCGAAAAGACTTGATCTGATCCTAAGAATTATGCAAATACTATATAGAACAGAATGTTTTTCCACTAAACAGGAGTTGGTTGTCGGAGCAGATTACTTCAATGCTGATGGGCATTCTTGTGTTCAAGAGTACTGTGGAGGACATCTCTTACTTTTGGTCTTCACTGTATGCGTAAATCGTATTTATTTGTTTATGTTTTTTGTACAAATATTTTGCGTCTGCGTTCTTGTTTACTTATGCGGCAAAACATTGCTTTAATCTATACAACAAGCAACATAAATGTACATTTTGCCATAGCAAAAGAACCTCAAAAATACTTTATGGAAGAAGCGATTTGTCCAAATGACTTAAATGGTAATGGAATTTTTAAAGTTTACAAAAGGACGTATTAAATTTTACCCGAATACTTTTTGGAATCTCTAGTGGCTGTCATGGCTGCCAGTGCTCCCCTGCTCGAATGTTGTGGCTTCTAGATTGGACATTTGCGTTTAGGTGTCGGATTTGCTTCCATATGTAGACTTCAGTCGGTGTAGTTTGACTCCAGTTATTACAAAATTGGCATAGTAAGCTTTGATGCCAGAAAGACTACAACAACAACAACAAAAGCCACAGATGTTTTCGTGTTTGAACGTAATCTTGCAACATGAGGTACGTGTTGTACATTTGCTAGATTTGCTGTCCGTCCGTTAGAGTGTCGCTACTATCGTCTATTGTTGGTTCGTTGTAGTCTCAGATTTAGCACGATGTGAATGTAATAGTTTACGTTGTCCATTGTTTAGTTTATCAAATAAAGCCAAAGAGAGGGGCGATTATTGGTGTGATTTCAATTTTTGTGATCCAGAGTCAGCACCGGGTGGTCAATACAACAGTCCGAGGAGTCTAGAAAGTGTCTTAGAATATTTTGTGATTACTTGTGATTAAGCGGATACAAATTTGAAAGCAAACATTAGTTCATTCGATCAACTTAATACAATATTACGTAATACATTTGCAATTCATAGTTACAAAATCCATCATTTCTAATCCAGGTATAGGTATAGGTCCTTCACCCCTCAGGTATGTGGTTCGCTTGAATCATTTGTTGTGACAATTCTGAGCCCTGCTAGTAGCCACGACTACTTCTATTTCTTCGACACCACCATCTACAGTACCAGCAGATTCAAAGTTAAAAGGAGAAGCAGCAAATGTCTGCTTATTAGAGCTTCAAAGCAGCGTTTTACAAGATTTACAATCTGCTTTTACCGCCACTCATACACACGCACTTACTCAGAAACAAAGTACAAAAAGGAGGACTCCACCGTCATATATTTCCTAATTGGGTGGATGTGACATGCATTCGGTCGGTAATTTTGTCACTGGTGGAGGAGGCAATGAGGGCGGTATAGGAAATACCAGTAATATGTTTGTTTTCCATAAAACCTTATGGATCTATTAAAAATGATTTCAACACAACTTAGGAGGGGTATTTCAAGCATAAATCTTGATTTTTCTGTACCACCATCCTTTCCGTCTGCTACCGAAGGGCATTGGTTTTGTTTGCCACTTGTGAGCCTACGTTTATGCCATAAAATACAATTTCGGAAGAATTTTGTTATCTGTATGAGATGGCGTTGTTTGCTCTTCTCTTATTCATAAATTTTAATTGGCTTCATAATCCAAGTAGAGATTGTGGCAGACAGGAGTAGGGTCTGTTCGTTAGTAGAGTATCGGTATTTAAGTTTTCTAATAAATTTGTTGATTTGTATCTCGGGTGGAGTGTTGTAAAATGCGGTATTCCAAACTCCGGTTTAAGTTTATTCCGATAATTTGTACGATTTTTTCCGTTGTAAACGTCAAACATATTTCATTTTAAAGATTAAAAAGTCACACAAATTTTTGAAATTTGCAAGCTTGTGCAAATTACTATCTCCTTCCTTTAGAGGGCTTAACGAAGGTCTTCCTGAAAAGAGGCGACAAACTCAAAAGTAATTCATCACAAAGTTACAGTAAGATTTTTGGGAATTAGAGCCGCCGTTAGCAATTCTAAAAACTTTCAATTCAAAATATGTAATCGTATCTCTGCAATGCTGCAAATGATGGAATGGAATGGTAGAATCGCCTTTTCAGACACTAATATTCCTAGATGAAGTGTGTATATGTGTGTTATATCCTTTTTTTTTTTGTTTTTTTTTTTTTTGTTAGAAAATGTTTCTAAAACCATGACGTTCGGAATCGTCGTTAAACTGTTGGACCGGTTGTGTGAGTCCAAAAATAGAAAGCGTATTATCTCACTAAATATGGGAAGCCCTCCTATATCTCATTCATGGGATGCAAGGAAATTGATTTTGTTTGCTTTATTAATTTTAGAAGAGAAGGACGAAGACTTTTGAAACTAATTGTTTTTTCATATTTTATAACGTATCCAGAAGTTATGAAAACCTAAATGTAGCAAACTTTGATCCAAAAGCTTAGACATTTGAGAAATTATTCAGCGATTAAAAATTAAGTCGCTGGTAATATATCAAGACATGTTGCTTTTGAGAACGCACATAAATGAATTTCCAAATAGGACGGGCCGATGTTGAAGTGGAATAAAACACACTGTGTATGAGATATTAATAAAATAATTTTTTATTTGGAAGGCCTATACATACAATAACGAGTAAGATTGCTCAAATGTCCGCCATAGCTTCGCCCGGTGGGTCGGAACTGAGATGTCCAATTTTTAACCACCTGGGCCAGGGTTATAAATGTGCCTTGTCGCTAAAGATTGAACAAAATTAGACTCCTCTTCCATATACTTCAAAGCCCAAATAGTGAACAAATGTCGTTGTATATGTATATGGTCATTAACTTTGGTCTCTTAGATTAATTGGATCTTTTATGGATGCAGACTCAACTCCTGGTGCAAAATCGACTGCCACGTTCTTTCTTGTACGCGTGCGCGAGTTATGATTAACAACACGACTGTTTGATTGATTGATAATAATTGCAATTTATTTTAAGGGTTTCTTTTTACTTATACTACTTCAATAGTTAATAATTTTGACAAAAAACAAAGAAACAAAACAATTCCCAGAAAGGTAAAACTGACTTAATAATGCAAATATGCATTTTTATTATTAAAATTAAACAAACAGAAACAATTCTTGCAAAAGCAATATTAATTTTTGATAAAATGGAAAACAAAATACTCTTGGGAAATTGTTGTTGTACTATAAGAATTTTAATATTTGTGCAATTCAAGCATATAATATATTTTAAGTTTTTAACAGAAGAAACAATTTGGAAATAATTCTTGGAAGAGGTTTACAAAATATTTATAATAATAATTGCTTACGTATGTGTGTATATATGTATGTGTGTATGTAAGTATGTGCTCATATCTGTGCCAATTAAGTTTGTTGAGCTCGTATCCGCTGTTGATATGCAGTACTTGAGTGGACAGTGACCATCGGTAATTCTAGGTTGCTGCTGGTTGGAAGGTGACCATCGGTAACTCGCGAATAGGGAATAAGTTACCGGTCAATTTGTCGTTCATTTTACGTAATGGTGCCGGCTGATTATTTACCGAACCGGATATCTCGAATTTCGCCACTAAACGTTGTTTCCAACGGCCTTGAAAGCCCACTGCGTTTGCCGTAATTTGGGTACAATGCGCGTCACATTTGCAGTAACGAGTACTCCTTTTGTCATTTGCACGTGCTGTCCAATGTTGAATACTTATGATTTTTTGAACAATTTTACCATTTGAAACAATAAACGCTTGTATTGTACAGACTCTGGAGGGAACTGTATCAGCCCATATAATTTTTTGAGAAACTGTCCTAATAATGGGCGTGATTATGATGAAATTCTTATTCTTTAAGAAAAGATAGACAAGTCCATATATAATTTTATAGAAGAGAGCGCTTTCGGCACACTCATTGTCTGGCGAACGGTTGGCACTTATTTCTCTGCTTATGGTACAAACAAGCGCAATCAGTACAGTACGAAAACTGAACAACGTTTTGGAATAATGCGCGTTTTGAGCACTTTTTTCAACAATAGTAGTAGTTTCTCATTAACTAAAAGCAGTATATAGTGAAAGTTGATAGACATGGAAAGAACAATATCCAATCATCTGAATTCTTACACTTGTAAGGCGTGGTTTTTAAAATTCCCTAAAGAACTATGAATTTTCACTAGAAGAATGGACAAATGAAAACAAAATTTTTGACACGACCACTTTCCTGCGATTAAACGGTACGTCGTCAAAGCCTACAGATATCGCAATTGGAACAAATTGGTCCGAGGGGAAAAAGGCTTTTTCTTACGAGTACTTTTTTTTAGATTTACTTGCTTATTATTTAAGGAAAACCAATGTAAGGTAGTAGCTTATAGATTCTGTACGGTTTTTAATAACACTGCTACAATTTGATGGCTATGTTATTGGAAAATATTTCAGTGGGTATTTTATTGGAAAAACGAAGGTTGGAAATCTTGAGGTGCTTGGGAAACTCTGCAGAGGGATCTGGTTACTGCCAAGTGAATGACAATCAGAGGGCCCAAATTTTCCCTCTCCCCGCTTTTATATATGTATACTACTCCGATGTATTAAAGCGAACTAGTAAAATATGTTTGGCGTTTTCTGTTATTTAATTTGAAACTTACAAATGAAACTTATAAATTAATATTCTACATACAGAGAGATTTTCAAAAGCCTGTCAACTTGGTTTTTAGCGCAAACACTTTAATTTAACACGTTAATTTAAATAATCAAATACATGGGAGTACTCAAAGGTCCCATCTATACAACAATTCAGCCGAAATTTCAAAAATTCTGAAAATGTTATAAAACAAAGTCCAAGTCAATAATTGGCTTTGTTTTCGAAACAAATATCTGTCTACAACATCCATCTCAAAATTGCACAAGAATGAATATGGATTGAAACTATTTAGTTCACAAGTTTGTGTGAAACATTCGCCTTTGTCGGATTGTAGAAATTTTGCAAGTAAGTGCCAATATTCCAAACAAATCAAATTTGAACATCAAAATGGCAAAGTATCATACTTTGTTTATGCTCTGTATGGCATATAAGATTGCTCAATGATATCCGAGTGGAATTTTAATTAGCATATGAACCCTTTTAAATGCACAGCCGGTTAATGGCTTAAACAAATACGAGTGCACACACACACACACACACTTGAATATTTCTGCGTATTTACGCTGAACCCACAAGTTAACGAATGCAAATGAAAAAGTAGAGGAGGAGATGGCTGCCGGTTCAGTAGATGGATGGCCTGCCTGATAGATCGTTATTTGTATGAATCAATGGATGCGCCATGGATGGATGCCTGGTTGTAGTTAATTCCCACGTGAGTGTTTATAAAGCCAATATCTGTTGAATGAAAACAACAACAACAGAGTAGCCAATGCGCACTTTTCGCATCTGTTTATGTGACGGAATTCATTGTAAATATCAAGTAATTAGTAGAATATGACTGTACGTTCACTACACGTGTTTCTTAACATTCACACGTATTCGAAGATACTTTTACTGCTTTCGGTATACTGGTATGTGTAGGCTAACACATAAAACCTGTAAGCGGTAAAACGGGCCTTAAGAAGGCCTCCAAAAAAACATTCTTTGCGAATCATCATTACTTTTTTTTCTCCAATTATTTGTCACATATTTTTCTTGAATTTGAGGTTACTGCTGTTCCACCTGTTAACCAAATAAGCTTAGTCAATTAAGTGTTAGATGATGATACAAATCGAATGATGGAACACAGAATCGGAGAAATATTTTCTTTACTTTTATCCGAATTATTAGGAGATTATATTAGAAATCTTCATCGGAAATTAATTTATGTAGCATATTTTTCTAGTATCCACCATAGGGTGGAGGAAACCAAATTTGTCATCATATTATTGTGACACTCATTTTCACCTGGCCTCATCCAACAGTCACATTTGGAGGTGAGAGATCCCACACGTGAGTCCCGGAGCTAACGTATCCTCAGAGATTGACAGCTTGGTGTAGATTTAGGAATTTAGGAGATCATTGAACCATTTTCTTTCTTCTTTTTTAAATGTCTTTTCGGTTTACAGTGATGACTACAGAAGCATTCTTAACGACTTGTTGTGGGCTGAAATTGTAGATGGGAATGGCGATATTTGGTTCTAACCCATAAAATAGGCCGTCATTAAGCTCTTTGACAGCTAGTACAAACGATATGCCTTCGCCAACAAAGAAAGAGGGCATTCCGTTTGTGACCACAAGGTCTTGAACTACTGGGTTGGCAAAATATGCAATACTGTGGGGCCAAGGGAGGCAGCCGTATGAACAAAATCCGTAAATAATTGGAATTTTTCTTTTTGCTGATAATCCCATGTAGACTAAACCCACCTCTGGAAAAATGGGAATATTTCAAAATTTTCCCGTTAATTTTGTAATTTATTTGTTAATTTAAACTAATATTAGGAAATGCCGCATAGATACAGGAAATAATAAGTCCAATGTGTTTAAGTTTTTGAAAAGTATTAAAAATACCATTTTTATTCTATAAACTTTCTAAGCCAATATATAATGTAGAGAAGAGAGCGCCCATTTATCAGGCGTTGGGTCGTTACATCGTCGACGGTGTTGCAGGTATCACAATTGACACAAATTTGGCCAGCAAGAAAAAAATTCACTCACTTAATGACTAAATTAAACTTGTGAAAGTGTGAATTTCCTAATACTGTTATCAATCGTTTATAATGAAATTCAGTATACGGTAATAGTTAATGTAAAGCACTCCGTTTATGCATATATAAGCGACTGTCCTAAGACTAAGATTACTAAATTTACTCAAATTTGGTAAACGTCAATGGCTTGATATGGCAGATTCTGAGAATAAAAACGTAACACATAATCCGCACATTGTCTTAGAAAATTTTGGGAAAAATCAACCAAGTAACCACGCCTCTTTCGGTATGCCAGCTCACTTGATTGAAGTTTTTATATTTTGTTTTAGATGTAACTGGTTACCGGTATCACATTTTTGCGGACTCTCTGTAGATTAGTGGACACTTCTTTTAATAAAATGGAATTATTACAAAATGGGTACTAAAAGAGTAAAATAAAATTGTTTGGAACGAACTTCGCTGCCACACGAAAAGATTGCATGGCATGAGCCAACCGATATGTCGACATCCTCAGCAACTTCTCTAATTGTGATTCGACGATTCTCCATAAAAATTTTCCTCACTTTCACAACATTTTCATCGGTTGTTGATGTGTAATGGGCATCCAGAGCGAACGTTGTCATTCACATCTTCTCGATCTTCTGTGAAAAGCTTGTAAACATTTTTTGACTTAAAGTCACCGTATGCCACTGTCAACATTTCAAGTGTTTTTGAGCACGTAATTCCATTTTTTACACAAAATTTGTTGCAACTTCTTTTTTTACCACTTTTTTTCGACAGCAGAACGCTTGTCTTATTTATGCCTCTCACAAACAAAGTAAACATGCAATATGGATAAAACCGTCAACATATCTTCGAAACGAGTGTACCAACGTAAAAAAAAAATCATAATCTAATGTCGAATGTACGTAGCCCGCGAAATTTGAAAATGCACCTTTTTTTTTTTTGGAAAACACCTCGTATAGATTGACCGATTCAGTGAAATTACGAAATTCAAAGACGACAGTAGCTTAAATTTTTTTAAAAATTTCTTTTAATTGTAATTGAAATTTTTAAAAATTTCTTTTAATTGTAATGCGGAAAAAATAAAAAAACTGGACCGAGTAACCCTGGCGTTTCTTTTACCTTCCATATTAACTTTGTCGACAACACAAAATGAAGCTTGTTAAATGTTTGTGTAAGTCAGCTCACCTAATTGAAGTTTCTATACTTTACAGTTTACATATGTGAACAATTGGCTACTCTAACATAGTTGTTGTCTCAATAGTTACAACAGATGTGGAAAAATTAATGACATCGTCAAATGAGGTGCAGTTTCCTATCAATATTAATTATCAAAAATACTGTTCCCCTGTGTTGTTTTCGGAGCGATATATTAAAATCCAAAAATAATTCATGGTGACGGAAATAAAGCTACAATTTTAGTGCTCTGTACGTTCTGAGTTTGCTAACACAGACTTAGCCCACTGTTTATACAGCCTTTTGTATTTGACATTTCTACGTCGGTTAGGATTTGTAGCTTATAATAGGAGCAGAGCACATTGTTCCAAAATTTCGGCCAATATGCAATCTAGAAAGTGTTCCATGCTAAAAGCACAGAATATTAGAAGGTAATCTAATCGTGGAGAATTTGTGCAACTTTCCTATGGGACTAGTTTCAGCTGTTGTATACTCCTTTCAGCAAATAATTCTCTTGAATGGTCCCCGAACGTCTTATAGACCAACTCCTAATATCATTTACTTTTAATTCGAGCAAGTAGATGGGTTAGAAACTTATATGGTGGGACACCATCAAACCTGTCCCAACTTATATTTTCGTGTTCTCAATAAGACGAATATTTTGCCAGCACTTCAAGTATCGTAACCTTCTTGCCTGTTGTGCCGCCTTTTACAGATTATCCCAATCTGCCTATAAGAGATTTCCAGTATTGCACATTATTTTCCTTGCCCTCTTTTACATATCGTAGCATTTGTGCAAACATGAAAAAAAATTATCTTAATGTTTTACAAGTCTCTGTTGTTGGGATGTCAAATAGTTTTTCATTTATACGGAATAACAAATGAACGCAAACGAAACAAAACGAAAGCACATCGTGTTCATTTCCACTCTATGACAAAAACTCCCCATGTGCCGACAACATTGGCCAAAACACCCGGCCTTTTGTATTTGCTCAGAGCTGAGTTGGAGGGATTGGTGGACAGGCAGCCAGGGCTGCCTTCGTGACAGCCATTTGGACACATTTTTCAATGACAGACAAAACATGGAATTCTCATGTTTCTGTTCCGCCAGTTTTCTCTATTTATTTCAATGTCGTTGTGACTGATTCAAAGCGACATTTACGTGTGTAGTTGTATTACAATCTATCTCATTCACATTCACCTTCACATTTGTTCATTCGCCTCTATTTGTTGTTAATTGTTTAAACCATACTTGGTGCCGTTGTTGTTGTCGTTGATGTTGGTGTTGTTGTGCCATAAACAAAATGACATTTAACGAAGTGTTAAATTAATGTGTAAAACTAAGTGATGAGAAAACGAACAGAAGGAGGTTCATTCTAAACAGTTGTTGTCGCCTTTGTTAAATGAAATATCTCGACCATCCACTAGGAAAACATTTGAGCACGAATTTTCAATGTGTCCTTTTTTCATCAGTAATGTCGTGTATTTCGTTTCTCCTTTTCACGGCGACTTTAGAGCGTTTTGTTTGTTGAAGTTAAACAATAAATATTTGCACAATTTTATGAGAAGGTGACAAAAAACAAAAATAGTTTAAAAAAATGTTTAATAGATTTTCCAAATTAATTTTGTGAAATTCTTTTACAAAAAATAAGCTAGCGAGGCTAGCTAATATATTTGACTTCTAAAGTTATTGGGACTGCATGAAAGGTATGTGTCATTATTCAACATACTCGTATGTTACGATTTCATTTCATGTAATTGAAAAGAAGAGAGGCACTGAGGCAAACATTACTAATCCCGCACAAATTGTAAAGTGAATAATGAATTTAAAGCTGTAGTCAAAACAACATTTTATTCGTTGGAAAATATTTCGCCATTCGCTACCTGTACCATTTAAATGTATATTTCTTCTTTCAAGAAAATTTGCATTGAACAACGCATTGAAGTAGATTTACATACTGAGACGAAATTTGTTTTAAAACTTTCTAAGACGATTAAGTCTTAGATTAATTTGGCGACCATAAAATCTTGTAATGATTAATATAAGTTGTGGTATTGGGTCAATTTGGCCCCCTCATACAAATAAGCTAAACACGATGATGAGTTAAGCACGTCAGTCCTGGAGCCATACACTAAAAACGACGGATTTGATTGAAACTACTGTTTATACGTTCATCCGAAAGTATGGAGGTATGAATATTCTGGTATAAAACCCAGAATCTTTCGAGCACCAAGTACCTTTTGATCAAATTATGCAATGCATTTTTAGTCGATTGAGCGATGTCAATCTGTCTGGCCAGTTGGCTGGCTGGTAGACATGATCACTGTTATAAGTCTTTGTTACATAACATTTTAATATAATATTAATATTTTTTAAAATTGTAGCCGGGAATTGTAAACGGTCCTTTTTGTACCTCCCATACAAAATAGCTGAGTTTTCAAGATTCAATCTTTCGAATAATATAATTTACAGTGATTGGTGAAACTAGAGATTGATATTAAATTCAAACAAATTTGACACATTTCATATATTTGTTGAACTAAGTCTTGATTCTTCTGGAGTTTAAGATTCAACTGTTTTATCAATGACAACATGGAATTGTATTGTATGTATATTGTATTGGAATTGTATTTAAGAAAATTCTGGTTTTGGAGCATATTTTGAAATGTTAATAAAATAAACCAATATATTGTTTCATTTGGTGACCTCAACATCCATACAAATGAAGCCCATATGGCCATACTTCTTTATTGACTTTTATGGAAAGAAATTAAAGATTTTCTTCTTTAGAGCTTTTGATGTATGAGATGCAATGAACAGTATAAATAGTTTCTTCACAATGACCAGTGATTATTTCTGGTGCGCATAAATCCATTAGTTAGAATGACCCGATTTGTTCAACAAACTGCAGCCATTTTGAAGGTATTTCCGTTATGGCTATTTGGCCCTGATCGCTATTAGCAAAAAGCTGGGACAGTAAATTTTCACAAGGTTCCCTTAAGACGATTTTTTCAGAGGCAAAATCATTCGCCGTAGGCAGGAACAGGAGGTAATCACTTGGTGCCAGGTACGGACGCATAAAGTGGATGCATAATAACGTCTCAACTAAACTTCCGGAGCTTCTGTCGATTCGCTATAGACAACACAATTTCTCTCCTATTGGCCAATGCTGGTAGCTTTTGGACGATTGCTTCATTCGAAATTCAGTACAGGTCTGACATCATTCCTGACCATTCTGATTTGACCACCGCTTGTGCCGGTTCACCGCTATTCGACCACGGCTATTTCTGCTTGACGTTGTCGTAGGCGGTCCGCTTGTGTTTTATTTTATTTTCCCAGAAGTCCATCCTAAACGAGCGCCCAAACAATGCTGACCCAGGTAATCGCAAAACTGTCTTAAGTAATTTTAGAAGTACGAAATCTTATCTTTCTAACGCAATCCGATTGCACTTATACTACTCTAAATACAGATTACTAAAGCCATCTATCTGAAAAAATGATAGATTTCTTTACTGTACCTTATAGTTTAATACTAACCACTGCATTCGGTGGATCTGTCCAATCAATAGGAAAATCTTTATGACAGTATATTTTGATGAGCTTTGCAACAGAGCCGACTGCATTCCTCCATCCTGGAGATAGAGCTCCTAAATTGTCTAATGTTCCAAAAGTTTTTAAGCTCGAAAAATGGATGACGTTTTGTTTTTTTTTTTATAAAATATAGAAATAATATTGGATTAAATGTTAAATATTCAATGCTATGGCTTTAATTATGTTCTATTCTAGATATCTATAGTGTAAACCACATAATCTTTTTGGGATTCGCAGCTTTCTCTGCAATGGCACATATAAATTATTTCCCCGTTAATTTGTTTTCTCTCTTTGTTAGTCTCGTTGAAATCTTTTAAGTTTTATTTTTTATGAAGTAAAATATCTGTAATTGCTTTTTTCTATCGTGTTTTTCCCCCTAACTTTCTTTCAGACACACTTTTGCAGAGCACTTATTAAACGTTCCATCGATGTTCAAGTATTTTTCATTTTTCGCGGACTTTCGATAAGGATAATGATTTTACTTGGATGTAAGTATTTAGTTTTGTTCGAAATATATGTATAAGTTCATAGACATTAGGGTGTACTGTTAATGTTTTTCTATTATTATTGAGGCGAGGTCTGAAACGATAAGTATTGAAAATCGTACTATGATGAAGAAAAATAAATTATTTTCTGGTAAGTACGAGATTCTACTGACAGACACAGAAAAAAACTTAATTGCTTAGGTAAATACGAGTAAGCTTTTCGTTCGTACTTCCTAAACGACTGATAATTTTTGTATCAGATGAAAACATACAAAATTAGAGTATGCCAAATTTTGGTAAAAACGTTTTTAGAGATTGGGATATGATTTTTTGGTTAGGTTTCGGCTATTTGTGAAGTAATAGAATGTGAAGTGAATTAAGTAAATGAATCAATTTTAAAAAATTGCTGTCACGCAATTTTTTTTACATTGGGTTTTTATCACTCTTTGTTTCAGTTCATGTCTCGATTACAAATTGGAAAAAAGACATTTAAATTTAGTACAATTGAATGACAGATATGAATCTAGAAATATGTGGATCACATTTCGTAATAGTACGGGAGGTATTAGAAGGGAAGAGGTTATTTGGTTAATTTTTCACATTTTACCAAGCATTATAACACTGTGGCAACTGTCAAAAAATTAAGCTACGGCATTCTACGAATTAGAGACTACGCTCGTTAAATATCGATAAATCCGATTTTTATATGGGAGGTACCAGAAGAAGTGCGAAAATGGTAGACTATATTCATTCTCAGAACATAGCTATTTATCGTGTCTATCAGCCAACCAGCTACAAGCAAACCAGGCAGATGGACATCATTCAATGGACTTAAAACGTCACACAAGGCATTTGGCCAAAATATACTTCTAGGTGCTTTAAAGACTTCCTTCTGAGTGTTATATTTTAGTCGTATCAAATGATATATACCTTTATAGTTTATAGTAAAAACTTCACAGCGACTCTTTAAAATGCTGATTGAAATCATTCTTTGTCAATAAGGAATTAATCAATTATTAATTACATAATTGTTGCCAGTGATGTCGTAACTTTTTTCCTTAATATTTCCGAAAATAATGTTAAAAACTTTTTTATATCATATTCTAATTTTAAATGTGTTTGCATGTAAAAGAAAAACAAATTTTCTACGAGAGGTATTCAAAAACTTTATCGTAAGTCGGAAATACTTTGTCATAATTTCAAAAACATAACGTATAACGTATCGTGTAATCCTATATAGACTTTAAAATAAAGGCAAAATTTACGAAGTAGATTAGAAATCAAAACTTCCACCGCTGGTGGAGGCCCATAAATGTCCACCTCTTCACCAGATATTTCATAAATACGGGTTTCTATACACCCTACTACGTATGTCAATACCTTTAATTAATCATTATCAGCTATTGCTTCTGCTGCAAGGATATTTAGACCTCAGTCGATGTTTGTTTACGGAACAAAAAAAAACAGACAAAAATAATAACAATATCCACTTAATAATTGGATAGTATTTATGAAGAAAAACTGAAGCTATTGAATGCACGAAGATATTAAAAGTGGAAATAAATTTTACCTACAACAAAACCATGTGGCTCATGCAACATCACACCTTCACTTTATGTAATCCCGCACTTGGGAAATGTTTACGGAAGGCATCTTAAAATTGAAGCAATCGGCGATGAAAAGCATTCAACTTGTAAACATTTCTCCATTTTTCAAGTACAGCACTTTCTCAGAATGCCAGACTATTTTCTTTTAGTTTACAGCAGCTCCAAGACATTGAAGTGGAAACCGTCACTCACGAATACTTTTTCAAGAGAAGTGTTGGGGAGGGGGAGGGTTCTACGTGCAATAGAGCATTTTAAATGAGACTGTTGGGAATATTTATGCAGTCTGCTTTCGAAAATGAAAGTTAACATAAATGTACATTTTTATCAGTTCCTTGTTCCATGTGAGAACAAATAATACCAGATATCTTCAGTTTCAAGATGAACACACATGTGGCAGGGAATGGAATGCATATAGATGGAACATTTCGCTTTTGACCCAAATATTTATGTACTCAGTACGGACAGAAATTCCATTAAGGAGCGAGAGAGTTGTAGTTGGAGTGGAAACAACATTAAAAATATTCAAATGCATGAATCTTCTAATCCAGTGCTCAAATTATACGAAAAACGTTGTTTGTTATATATTTGAAGACCCAAATTCTCTTACTAAACCTGCATTTTTTCTCTGGTATAGAAATACATAATAGTGGGAGACAAATCTATAGAATACAGTCGAAGACCATTATAATGATCTCTAGGTGTATCGGTCGTTTTAGTTCGCTGTATGTGTTAATGTACTGTGTGTTTGTGACTGTAATATGATGTGACATTTTCTCGTCTCGTCTCGGAATATTTAACAGTATGTGTCAGTTTATGCGTCTACGTCCGTTGTTGAAGCTCTAACCTTCCTGACATTTTTTGAAGGTCCATGAAATTTGTGTCGCATAGTGCGGACTAAATGGAAAATAACTGAAAACAGCCGAATTATATATACGTGGTAATTAAGATGTAGGATTGGAAGGAAATTACCCTATGGAGAACAGCAAAGAACCGGATTTCCCCCACATGACTATCTGTAGTTAGTAACCCGAAAAGTTATCCGTCGGACTGGAAGGGGCCCAAAGTTTTTCTTTTGAAAAGAATAATGTCTTACAGTGTTAGTATTGTATTTGACTTTGCAATAGCAAAATGTTGCAAATGTGCATATTTATGATATCCAATGAAATTTTTGGATATTATGGAATTGCTACCGCAAAGTAATCGACGCTTGTTGCTGGTATGATTGCCGTAAGGAATCGGCTAACCATCAGTGAGAGATGCTTCGGGTATTGAATCGCTGGTAGTTGTTGGGTTGTTGCAGTTACGGTCTCTTGTCTGGCAATGCACTGAGTTTTGGCAATTCCTGCGTCGAATTGATAATAATATTTTTATTTATTTATTTCCTCTATGACTACACATTCAACAAACGACGTTTTGGATTGGCGCAGAATTGGCGTGGTAAATTGATAGGCTCTTATCAACAACTGCTGTTAGTTAACGCACAATAGAAGAAAAGTTAACGCTAAATTCATAACTTACCGAATATGATTCTTATACGAGTATTTTACTTACAACTCACTGCCTTCCCAATTAAATTTCATCAAAGCCTGATGCTTACTAGGTTGTACTGAATTTAGTAATTACGATTGAATGAAAGATGTGTATCTGATAGTATATTGGTTAAATTAGGTGGGTTGTATGGGAGCTACAAGAAAGTGAATGGTTATCCGGTCTATGTATATTTTCGAATTTTACCTTGCCTGACATTACAATTCATGCAATTGACAAATTTTGGTTACTGCAGTCTACATATACAAATTAAGATTTACAAAGAGAACACTCGATTTTCATAAAATGGTAAATTTGTATATATAATGGGAGCAGCGAACAATTATTCTCAAAACTAAACCCAGTTTTAGTGAACCTTTAATGTTCTATCAAATTTGACTGAAGTTAATGCAGTTGGATTCAAGAAATCTTCTTAAGAATATACATCGTATGTTAAACAAATCATTAGTATGAAATGCTCTAGAAGAGCTGTGACTGTCATTTAAAAATTCTTTAATTTTGATCATATTTTAATTTTTTAAATCAATACAATAGGCAAAAACTTAAGTTGCTTCAGTTTATGAATTAGGAATTACAGGTAAATAACTGAATTTGGGATAATCGATCAATTGTATGAGAGGTATTAAAAGGGGTGGGCCGACATTATTCATTTACAATTCAGGTACGATCTGGTAGAACATTGAGCTGTGACAACTGTTAGGAAGTTTTG
Source organism: Philornis downsi (assembly GCA_019455685.1). Lineage (NCBI taxonomy): Eukaryota > Metazoa > Arthropoda > Insecta > Diptera > Muscidae > Philornis > Philornis downsi. The sequence continues at coordinate 3,524,161 of JAHXMU010000251.1, forward strand.
AGTAGTGAGAAAATTTATGGCAGTTATCATCGTGTCTACCAGCCAGTCAGCCAGACAGACGAACATCGCTCAATCTACTTGAAAAGTCATGAAACCCGTTCACGAAACACTTTTGATTTTTGCCATATCATATGATAAGAAATTGACTTCTTACTTGGCGTTGGTATCTTCACCACTTTTAATATTGTCATTTAGTATTATTATTATTATTCGTGAATTATAACTCAAATTTTAGTTGGTTTGTACAAATGGTGAAATTTTATAATTGATTTTTATACTACTGGAAGAGATAACAAAAATCTGATGAAATTTTGCTTTCTATTTTCAGTTTTTTAAATAAAAAATCATCAGGTTTCTGATATTAATTTTCTTTAATTTTTTCATTTTGCTTATTTTTAATTTATATTATAGAACTCAAATATTAATATTACAATTAATTTTTAAAGTAAATAAAAAAATAAATATTATATATTATATAAATATTATAAATAATAAAAACGAGGATTTGTGATATATTTAGAAAATCCATTGAAAAAAACCATTTTCTTCATGTATATGTATATCGTGGGCTTCATATGTAGGACGACACCTCTCCAGTCTTTTCAAATAAATATCGATCTAATAATTGTTATTTGTGGTGTCTGTTCGCTTTCAGGCGAAAACAAAAAAATGCATACACATGGAATCAAAGAATTTTTAATAAACATACAAAATTCCACAAAATTGTTAAATCCTGAAACAATATTATCACCTAAAGGCAAATGTACCCTTCATATCACTCCAAGTTGATTTGTTTGCTGTCCAAACTGTTGTCCAAGATATGAATATATCATAATTAATTGAAATAGCCTGCCATGGAATGCTTTAACGATTGATGAAGTAAACTCAGTTCATATTCGTCTTTAAAAGCCTGTCTAAACTAATGTACTTAGCAACATTTCAAAAACATGTTTGCAAATTCTTAATACATTTACCGCAGTTTCCTAATTTTTATACAATTATACACTTTCAATTAGTTTTAATGTGTGGATTACTTTATTCTCCCTTGTATTGTGTACTTGTAGCGACATCATCTTTTAGTGAAGCGAACGGATCTAATATTTATTATTAATTGGAAAATATTTCAAGTTTTAATAAACTTTAATTGCTACTTGCGACCAGTCGGACTTTAAGGAAGGCAAAGTTTGTTTGTTGATTATTCGCTTCGTTTCTGGCAACTGTTGCTGTCAAATAATGATTTTTTAACCAGGAACAAACTCTGGATATAATTAATACATACCGGGCCAAAACTTTTCGTTTCTTCCACGAATCTGGAAACTTTTGCAACACAAACACCAATGCGAGCAAACAATTTTTTGACTTTGATTTGTGATACTTGGAAGATGGGAATAATTTGTAATTAACGTTGTATGAATTCATAATTTATAAGAATCGGAGCAAAAACTGGCGCACAGTTGCTAATTTATAAGCATAGTCGTTGTTGGCGTGAAATTGAACGCCCATCAGCAAATTTGGTAAAGGAATTATGCACAGTTGTAATTACACACTTTTTGTCACTGGTAAATACATCATTTTCCGGTTTGAAGCAGAGACGTTGTATGACTTGTTTATAAATTAAATATATAGTTATAATAAAACCAGTGGACAAAGATATTAGTTTTCAACTTTGTGATAAATCTGTAGGCAGTTTCTTATAATAAATTCTGCTTAAAGAGTAAAACGAACATCGCCAACTACACCCTTCTGGCTTAGGGATTGGTAACAAACTCATTGCTGTAATCTAAATACAAGTAAATTACTTTAAAATGGCTTCATTACACGTTTCATTAGATGAAACTGTGACACCCACCACGGGAACTTTATATTGCAGGAATTTTTGTGATTGTCCAGTGGGCGTAGTCGTCATGTAAAATTGTCGTATTAAGCGTGCAGATTGAAGGTTAATATAAAGACATAGCAACACTGCTGTGATACGCCTGCTACAGCTATATTTTTAATGTACTAGATTTTAGCAATGAGACATATTTTAAAGTTAAGTAAAATAAATTAAAAAAAAAAAAAAAACAATTTTTCCCAAAAGTGTTTTTTAATTACTAACTTTTTAACTTAAAAATGACAAATTGTTTTCGAAAAAAAAGACAAAGAAAGAAAAATACAAAGCATTTATTTAAAACTTAATATCAAGAATTTCGGCTTATGAATGTTTACCATTTTATGGCTTTAAATGTTGGTGTTTTATTACTCATTCTATAACTTATAAATGTTTACAATTTTGTATCAACTCCGTGAAGCGTTTTTTTAGCCCTGCAGTAGAAAGGAAAAACGTAAATATCATTTTGTCAATTTAAAGTCGCTTCATTGAGGTTGTTTTCCATTATAGTAAAGTACAGAAAGATCAACAGCACCACTTTCTTTGAAAAAAAAACGATTATGTTAAAAATGTACCAGGAATGAATCATTTAAAAATCCCACTTAAAAGGGCAAAACTGTCCCCCATAATGACTTGGATTGTAGGCGCGATCTGCCACGTAGTTTGTTTACAGTGCTCTATTTTGTCACTTCACCTCAAGTGTGTTTTGCGGTTTGAATAAATATAATGGATAATTTGTTTCCAAATTTTGTATTGCGAATGAAATTTTGCGTACCGAATCTCTGAAGATGTTATAGAAGGCGTATGTTGAGAGTCACAGTGCAACCTGGTCGGTGTCAACAACTTCAGCCTAAATTAATATCGATTAAGTGAAAGAAATGGTGATATCTAAGCTTGAGACATAGGCACGCTAAACTCAGTTTGCACAATTGTTTGGGTATAAAGTGCGTTGGTAAAAGGAGTCAAATCTGATCCAACATTCATAAAATTATGAGAAGTGGGTTTACGAATTTGAAATGCAATCCAATTATGAAGCTTCAAAATGTCGCCTTCCACCTAAGCCGAAATCGAAAAACCAAATAACTCGTAGTCAAGATAACGTTGAATATTATAAGGCCAGATTTGTGGAAGGAAAAAAAATTTTGGACCTCGATAATGTACCTTCTGGCAAGGTCACCATTGTGGACAAATTTATGGCCGAAAACTCAGCAAATATCATCGAACGAATTCACCCGACTTGGCTCCGGCTGCCTTGTTTCGATAGAAGACATCGGAGCTGGAATGGACGTCCTACACGCTGAAGTAAGCCGAAAATACACCAAGAATTTCGCACTGCCCAAAATATTGCTTCTGTTATTGAAAGTGTCGCGGTTAATCCGAATTTCAATTCAGAGCACTATGGCCGTAAGATAACCGAGTCTTTTTGGCCTGCAATTGGAGATTATCAACTAGACGATATGTGGTTTCAATAAGACGGCACCCGAAGCCACACAGCACGACCGATTTTAGCTTAATTGCATGAGAAGTTTGCAGAAAGCGTTTTGGCGCCGTCAATTGGACACCAAGATCATGCGATTTGACGCCCTACATCAAAGACCGTGCTTACGGAGATAATCCCCAAACGCTGGAGCATCTGGAAACCAACATTCGTCAAGTTATCGCCGAGATAATGTCTGAAATTTGCGAAAAAGTGGTCGAAAATTAATGCAGTCATTTAAGTGACATTGTAATATTTCGTACCCAATGGCTAGGTTCAACCATTACAATGAAAAAGTTTCTTCGAAATCATAGCTTCATGTGCGTTATATTTAATTTTACTTTTGAAACCGAAAAAATGAATATCCCGGTATGTACTAATGGTCAAGATTGCTATTGGAATTGAATCACATCACAAATATTTCATTAAGTTTGTGGGCCGCAATTTTCCCAATAGAGATCTATATTTCCCCAAAGAAACGCAGCTCTGAATGTGTAGTGTAGTATCCACTTTTTCAATCAGAGTTTATTTCATTTAAATTGGACTCTCTTCCACATCATATGAGGTGTGTTCAAAAAATTAGGTGAATTTTCAAATATCGTCTCGAAGATATGTTGACGGTTTTATCCGTACAGCATGTTTAGTTTGTTCGTGAGAAGCTAAATAAGGCAACTGTTTTGTGCGTTCGACGATTTTCTGCTATCGAAAAAAATGGATCAAGGAAGTTGCAACAAATTTTGTGTAAAAAATGGGATTAAGTGCTCAAAAACAATTGTAATGTTGACAGTGGCATAAGGCGACAGTACTCTGAGTCAAAAAAATGTTTACAAGTGGTACAAGCTTTCCACAGAAAGTCGAGAAGAATGACGACGCCAGCACATCAACAACCGATGAAAATGTTGAGAAAGTGAAGAAAATTGTTATGGAGATTCGTCGAATCGCAATTAGAGAAGTTGCTGAGGATGTCGACATATCGGTTGGCTCATGTCATGCAATCTTTTCGGAAATTTTGGGCGTGAAGCATGTGGCAGCGAAGTTCGTTCCAAAATTGCTGAATTTTGACCAAAAACAACGACGCATGAGCATCGCTCAGTAATTATTGAATAACGTCAACGATGATCCAGATTTGCTGAAAAGCGTCATAACTGCTGTTGAATCATGGGCATATGGTTCTGACTTCGAAACCAAAGCCCAATCGTTCCAATGGAAGAGTCTAGGAGAACCAACACCAAAAAAAGCACACCAGGTTCGATTAAATGTCCAGGTTTTGCTCACTGATTTCTTCAATTACCATGGCGTAGTTCATTAAGAGTTCTTACCACAAGGTTATACGGTAAATAAGAAGTATTACCTTAAAATTATGCGCCGTATGCGTGAAGCAATACGAAAAAAAACGGCCGGAAGTACGGAAAAAAAATTCATGGTTTTTGCCATGGAAGAGTATATTTGACCAAAAACAACAACAATTTTTTCTATGCCTTCAGATGAAGAATTGAATTTGTATATCATTTGATATAATAAAAATATAACAACAGGAGCAAACGTTTAAAGTACCGACTACCATCTCAAATGTATTTCAGAATTTTTTAAATTGATCGGAGACCTTGATCGTAGCTGGAAAATATAAATACATCCCATATAAAATGACAGATTTTCCGAATTTTGCTTTATTAACTGCAACCTGTAAATTCATCGATTAACTGCGCCCATTCTGGTATAAGTGGCCATATAACCCGTGGGACAAAATACAATCTTAAAATGAAGATGGAGGGAGCAGTTTAATACATACCTTTTCGTACTTCCTATACAAATTTGATATTTTTCCGAAATTCAATCTTTGCTCTGTAATTAGTAGTTTGTAGTTATCTTGGTTTTTCTCCACTTTATTGACTTAAATTTTCCTATAAAACTGGAAATAGGTGGATCAAATAACCAAACAATTTCCGGTACATCCCACACAAACGGGCGATTTAACCTATATGTTCTCATTTTTATATCTTTCAAGCAGTAGTCGCACAGAATTTGTTTGATAATTACGCTCTAAGAATGAAAAAATGAATGATGGAGGGTAGTGCCCACATCTTCCGGTATCTGCCATATTTTTATATTTAATTTTTCCGCTGTAATTCCTAATTCGTAAGAAGCAGTTATTTAAATTTCTATCATTTTATGCCTTGTTAAAATTTCGACAACCACGTCTTCGATGGTAACTTCCACAGATATTTATTAATTTAACTCACGTGTTCCTGGATTCACATCTTTCATTCAATTGCACTAAATTTGAATATTTAAAAAAAATTAGCACGTATCATGTGCTTGGCAAACTTAGCCTTGTGAAATGACGAAGAGCTGCTCCAAGTTTTTCAGAATAATAAAGGAAATTTCGAGTAAAGTATTACAAATAAATTTTATATGGGATCATAATTTCGAGCGGGAAATAAGCTTTTAGGTCAAAAATATAACGGCTGGGTGATTTTTTATAACCGAACTGATCTTATCAGTGATCGCTGCAAATGAAACACTTTCATTATAATGTTTGGACCTAGCCATTATGTATGAAACATAGGGTGATTATTTTTTAATCGTAGTTGTTTTAAAAGTCGAATAAAACACTAAAATTTGCATCATGTATTAAAATTTTTTATTGGAATCGATAAACTGGTCTTTGCCATTTATTTCTTACAGATAATTCTCAAAATTCAATTCTCAATAATTCAATAATTCTCAAAATGCCCATTCGAAAGGTCCAATTTTTCGACACTTTTTCGAGAATTTCGGCCTGTATTCCACGAATAACGCGTGTTATGTTATCCTGTAAGGCTTCAATAGTGTTCGGCTTGTCCACATAGACTAACGACTTGACACAACCCCACAAGAAATTCTCAAAAGGCGTTAAATCGCAAGATCTTGGGGCCAACTCACAGGGCCACATCGAGAGATAAGCTGCTCACCAAATTCGTCCCTCAACATATTCATTGTTTCACTAGCAGTGTGGCATGTTGCACCGTCTTGATGAAACCACATGTCAAACAAATTCAACTCAGCCAATTGGCACAAAAAAAATCTCGTATCAATTTGGCTTGTGTACGTATCCGTTCAGCCAGAAATGAGCCTCATCGCTGAACGCAATTTTTCGATAAAATAGCGGATTTGCATTGAACTTTTGTAAGGCCCATTCACCAAAAATTAGACGTTGTGATAGGTCATTCGTCATTCCATGATGAAATGGTAGAGTATACTGTACACTTTTCACTTTGACAGATGATGTTTGGACGCCACTACCAATCAGTGTTGCCAACCTTAAAAATTTAAATTTAAAAATTCGCCCTATACAACGTTATTTAAATGATCGCCTCTAGATTGGCTGCAGCGGTGGAGCCTTTTGAACTAGTTTTCGAAAAATACGGCCCAATGACACCTCCAGACCATGAGGCGCACAAAACTTTAACTATTTCTTGATGCAATGGCTCTGAGTCTCATATGCGACAATTTTGCTTATTTGATTGTTGGTATCACAACGTGACATAAGATAGTGCTACCGATGGTTTTAATATGGAAGAGGTTTGCCGTGTCAAAAAATGTTAGTCAAATCGGACACATAAATAATTACAGTGGTGAACAAAAGTAACACCAGCTAGGGTCGATATATTTTCGAAATAATATGACTAAATATTTGTACATAGTTTGCGTTATGTCATATTATACGTGGCACATGTATGAAAAACGTTAATTTCAATAAGAGGGCGTTTCGGAATCGATTCGCATAATGTTTTGTTGAGTCTTTTACTAACATTTTGTGTCACAATTAGTTATTCACAGGTGTTAATTGTATTTTATATCTTCAGCCGAATGAATGAAGAGATATATGTAATTTGATACAGCAAAAGTGTAACACCTTATACCAACTGTCTACCTATATTGATCAAATGTGTTTCATAATTTGTTAAATTAATTTAGAAATGTCCGCTCAACTGGTTGGCTGGCAGTTATCACAATAACACGTAAATCTTTATGAAACTTCTTAAAAACACCTTGCAAGATCGTAGTTGGCGAATGTAAATGGGCTATATTGATCCATTTTTGGTGCCTCCCTCATGAACTGGTCAATTTTCCCTATAAATCCAAACCGTTGATTGCACTAACTTAAATTTTTGTAGGAATTCAGTGGCACACAGCAAGTATGAATGACAAAGGACGGTATTTTCCCACCTCTCCTGCTACCATCCATACATATTCTTAAGTGACCGACCGTGGTGCGGTGATTAGTGCACGCGACTACTGTTCACACACAGTTACGTATCATTATTTGAGCAGCGGTCACCTCGATGTGTCTGACGAACATTTCGAATAGTCGAGTAATCGACAAATGTTGCAAATGCTTCTCAAATTGTGAAGTTCGGAATCGCCGTTAAAGTATAGGTCCTGTTAAGTGAGTCTAAATGTAAATGTGAGAAGCTTTCCCCTACGTCGTTGGGTTGGCGGGCTCATGGAGTTTTAGTCGCTATGAATCACTTCGATGGGAAGCGTCGCGCATTTTGCGTGCGCGCATTTTACGAGAACTCTCTTTCATATATCGATTTTCCAATTTTGACAATATCCTTTTCTCTGACGAGGCTCATTTCCTTATGAATGGGTTCGTAAACCGTCAAAATTGTTGTTACTGGAACAGTGAAAATCCCAAAATCAAACACCAGAAGCCATTGCATAGTCCTAAAGTGACAGTATGGGCAGCAATCTCTGGCAGAGGAATAATTGGTCCTTTTTTCTTCGAAAATGCGCGGGGCCAAAACGTCACGGTTAATACGGAACGCTATGTTGAGATGTTGGACGGATTTTTGGCTCCAGAAATTGAAAGTTCAAGAATAGTGAATTCCAGAACTTGTTTCCAACAAGATGGAGCTACCTGTCACACATCAAATGATTCCGTGGCGGTGGTGAAGCAGATGTTCCCTGGCAGACTGATTTCGATAATAGGTGATATCCCATGGCCCCACGTATTCCAGACTTGACGCCTCTTGACTTTTTTTTGTGGGGATACCTCAAACACAAAGTCTAATCGAAACATCGTTCAGCTCAAGGAGAATATCCGTGGTGAAATGGCAGCCATTACACCAGTATTATTGAAGAAAGTTTTCAATAATTTTCGTTTGCGGTTAGAGGAGTGCCGTCGTAGAGAGGGTCACTATTTAGATTATGTTATTTTTAAAAACTAAACTCCATTTATTACTCTACAATGCCGTAGATTTATTTTAACCATATCTTTTGTATTTATTTTTTAATCTATTTTTTAAATATGCACGTTCTATTGCGCCACCCTGTATAAACATCACACTACACTCAGACGTCGCTGTTATTATTCTGTCTGAATTCAGAGCAGCATTGGCTTTAAACAATGCAGATTTTGACTATTACAATTCACTATGCAAGTGTTATAATTTTGTTCGACACAAAAAGACTTGGAACATTTAGAACACAGGCAAAGTAAAATATATATGGCTTAAATTACAATGGATCTATTAACTCGTTTAAGTGACCAGAAGCGTTTATTTGTTTGAATTTGTTGTGTGACTGTGACAGTAACAGTGACTATTGGAGTAACTCAAAACAACTCTGTCTATTAACCTGACGATCAATGACTGCAAAGTACGACTAACAGTGCAAATAATTATCTATAATGTCCCTTCCTTTCCCCTCCCACAGCCAATTTCACATCGTAGCGCTTCTTGAATTGTTTTCTTTTTAAAATGAATGCAAACAAATATCCTGACCGTTTTCTTGTTGTTGCCTTCAATGCGATTAGATGTATTCATGACGTAACCTGGTTACGGCAGATTCACTTTCTAATAATACAAGCGGCAACATTATGTGTCTCCTAGACACTTCTAATGTCGTGAAATCACGAAAGTCTTCAACACATTACCTTTGTTGTTGTGGCCTCAAGTCTTACATAGATTTCATGCGTTGTATCTGACTGTTCATGCTTACTTGGCTACTTGACATTCAGAATGCGTCCAAGTTTTACTTTTTTTAACATTTACAATTCACGTGTTTAAAGCTAATTTTGTTTTCCATTCTATGCCGCCATTGATGTTTAGGTTAGCCTCAGGGATTGGAGGGGAGAGTAGCGGCTGTGTAGTGCCGGGCATTTAAAGGACGGCCTATTAATTCACGAGACGGTTGTGAATGTGTAAAAAAAAGAATGGCATCATGTACATGAATTTTTTTACGTTTCGCTTTCAAGGTCAATTCTTGTTCATTCTTTGTTCTTTCAAAACTTGATCTATGCCAACAAATTGTGACTTGCATAGCAAAATAAAATTTAATGAGCTGGAACTACGTCGTAGTATTTTAATAACGACGAAATTAATGAAATGTCTTTAAAGTTGTTCTATCCCAGAAATATGTTAATTTCTCCAAACGAAATCGTTCTGAAAACCAACAACGTTTCGTATATTACCATCCCTCAAACTCGCAAGCACAAGATGTCGGTGATAAGGAAAACCATGGCAGGTTTCCGGTTTCATACTGAATGCGTTCTTAACGAAGAATCATCTAAACTATTATTGACAGGTTTGACGTGACGTTTTTCTTATTTCTTCACTGCTTTGGCTTAGTCTGCCTTGTTCGGCAACAGCCTCTAACCGACACTTTTTGCTCACTGACCCTTAATGGCAACCTTTATAAATAATCCACAAAAAAATTTACTTTTTCGCTCAGATGCCAGAAAGCATCATTCCGGCATTCATGTTTTTACGCCAGCCTTAACGATGTACAGGAGATTAATGCAACTATGGCCACATTCTATGAGCCAACTGAAGTGTATCGTCGATGGCTGTGGGGGAGTACGATGGATATCCGCAACAACTTGGTTTTGTACACAACAAAATTGACAGGCTTCAGTGGGAAAAAGCGATGAGGATCGCCAGTAGAAGTAGCTGCCATTTAAGAAGTCAGGAGGAAATTAAATGAAAGCAGCACTATCAAAGAGAAAGCGGTGACAATTTTACGTTCACGAACAAGGAATGGGAAAGTGGGGATACTGAATAAAATATGACTTTAACAACTTTTAGCTATAAAGCCCAAAAATGTACGTTAAACGTTACCCCCAAGGCAAGTGACGGGCTAAGGCTATGTGGGTTAAGCCTTAGCTTTAGTCAAATTTGGAACAAGTTGAGCATTAGTTTGTCAACCATCGACATTTGCCAATATTTTGCGTTTTGCTATCAATTATGTTATGCTTAGCATTATTAGCATTATTGCCAATATTTTGCGTTTTGCTATCAATTATGTTATGTTTAGCATGTCATAACTCCTACTTGGATTCGATTCGAAATGCTTGAACGTCCTTAGAATTTGGAACCTCACTATGGACCATGTTAGACGAAGTTACAAACAATATTTGAAGGAAGCTAGACTCAAAAAATAAATGTAATGTGCATGTCCTTAATATAATAATATAATTCGCAAATATCCGCACGAATATGTAGTCAAACCGAAAGTTATGTTGGCAACATTTAACGATAACGGCATCTCCGGTTAACAACCGGCATCTTTGGTTAGCGGCTGTATGATTTTTTTTGTTTTATTTCGTTTATCCGAAATTCTACATCATAACTATGTTTTTAGCCTTCACCCGAAGAAATTTGGTTGTGTATTATTTGATGGGACACACCTATAATATCTAGAAGGAAGCATTTAAAGCAGCAAGTACATTCTCATAATTTCAAGTCGACGCAGCAATGTGTGTCTGTCTGGTTGGTTAGTTATCGTGTCCTAAATCTTTATGAAACTTAACTTAAATCTGAAATCTTCATGAAACTTCTCAAGATCTAGCGTGGTCTAATATTTTGCCTGATCGTAGCCTATTGTAAATGCAACCTATCGCCCCACACCTTCAAGTATCTACAACGGAATTGCAGTAACCCAGCTGATTGTCCATTACTTAGGTTTAAACGCTATACAAACTTTGAGCAAAACGATCGGTTACTCAATTTCCTTTTGGTACCTCAAACGCATGTGACGGATTTAACTCACATAGCCTTAGCTTTACTCAAATTTGACACAAGTTGAGCGTTTGCTAAAGTAATGTCCCAGAAAGAAAATAGGACGCATTGTAATGCCCCTTCTGGTACTCTTTGGCAACTTCCATACAAATTACCTACAGTATCACCCGATAAGATATATAGGGTTATCCAATTTTCGTTGTAAAGTAAAGTTAAATAAAACATACATAAAGCTATTTTGTCGATGAAACTTTTATTTCATTATAATGACATTTAATGTCTGGATTAGTTGCCGTAGTGGATCCTTTTGAGACAGTTTTCGAAATAATTACACTCCAATGACACTTCCAGACCATAATGCGCACCAAACAGTCACTTATTCTGGCTGCAATGCAATAACTTCTGGGTTCTCCGAGCCCCATATGTAACAATTTTGCTTATTGGCATAATCATCGAGTGAGAAATGGGCTTCATTGCTGAAGAACATTTTTTTCGATTGAAAACCCACGTTTGAATCTCCACTTTGTAGTAAGTTTTAACAATTTTTACGTGTGTTTCGGTTGTTAAACGATCCATAATAATAATTAATAAATAAATAACACAGATGACAGGTATTTAACAGCTGACAGTTCTGCCAGACATTTAATATTTATTACTCATCCCATTGATACATGTCAAATATAAAAAAAATGAGGACAACAAAGGCACCCTGTTCGATTTAATTGGAATAAGATTAAATTTTCATTAAAAACGCGACAATCGTGCCACCGATTGTGGGCTTTAGTCCTGATATAATCATCCGTCTTTCTTTATGCGGGAGTCGTTTCGTTATGCTAATAAATAAAAGTTTCTTAGACAGACGTTTACCATTGCCATTAAACTGTAATCTCCTTTCAGCAATAGGAGAAGAATTGTTTTCAATCAGGGCAACACCAGACAAGACGGTAGGTTCTTATTCATTCATTTTGTAGCCAGGATCTGTCACCATCACCAGTCTGTCACCGTCTATGGTGAATAATTTTGCTGGTGAAAAATTCGATCAAGAGAAGCTTGTGAGAATCTTCTGTCCTAGTTTTCTGCAAAGAGGGACGAGGGTTTCTATGAGTGGGAAGTAATGGAATTATCTTCAAAATGGTGACAAGTATCGGACAAATCTGCGCATGTTTAAAATAAATCGGATCACTTTGACTATGCCCAATAAAGCCTTCAACGTTTTAGAAAAAGTTGGAAAACAGTTTTGAATTTTGGAGCGCATATATCGTATATCGAGTAACGAGGTGTTTGTTACATTAATAATATTAACGCGTGCTATTGCTGACATTTCGCTATCAATCATTCTTTCAAGACTTACATGTAATTTTGAATGTCCCTTATTCCTTGAAGTTCGAAAACGTTCCACAACCTCTTGCGGGTGAGTTAAAATTAGACCTGTGCAGAAAATGGGAAATGGCGACAACAATTCTTAATATCACTTATTCTGCCTGGAGTAAAATGATTCAAAATTTACTTTAGTTAGTAATTAATTAAGGTACAAGGGCGGTCCCAAAACTGGCCATCAAAAGTAGACTATTTCAATGAGTTTGAAAACATGGAAAAAGTAAAAAAGTAATTCAATATTTCCATTTGAAAGGTCTCTGTCCAACTAATAGATTCTACTTCGGGAGAGTCTGCTCCTTCGTTTACGGCTGTAAAATATTGGGTAGCAGAGTTTAAACGATGCCGTACGAGCTGCCAAGACCAATTGAGGTGTCTATGCCAGGCACAATTAAGAAAATCACAAAGGCTATTGTATGATCGTCGGCTGAAGGTGCGCCAGGTAACTAAAATTATAGGCATTACAAAAAGAACTACAGGGTTGCCCATATTCGACGGACCCATGTTTTTTAAAAAAAAATCAAAGAAAAAAATAAAAATTTGGCGGTTGGCAATCTTATTCATTTAATTTGTTCCAAGTAGATTTGTTTACATCAATTTTTGAATATGATATCTCTCAAATGGCCGCCTCTGCCGTTGATGGCGTATTGTGCCCTTTTTGCAGCATTTTCCATCGTTTTCGCCAACATTTCGGCCGGAATAGCGGCTATTTCTTCACGAATGTTGTCCTTGAGCTCTTCTACGGTCCTTGGCTTGTTAACGTAAACCTTTGACTTCAAATGTCCCCACAAGAAGAAGTCAGCGGGCGTCAAATCGGGCGAACGCGGTGGCCAGTCCAAATCACCACTTTTCGACATCAAACGGCCCGGAAACAAATTCTTCAGAAAATCGATTGTTATGCGACTTGTGTGCGGTGGAGCGCCGTCTTGTTGAAACCAGAACTGCCTCATACGCTTTCGACGAATAATTGGCATCACAAAATTGGTCATGTCGCGATAACGCTCCTGGTTGGTGGTAACAGCATGGCCATTTTCGTTTTGGAAGAAAAACGGCCCAATGACCGTTTTCGCACTAACGCCGCACCAAACTGTGACTTTTTCGTCATGAAGAGGCAATTCTTGAATCTCCTGAGGATTTTCAGTGGCGTAAATACGGCAATTTTGGTTATTTACGGTCCCATTCAATGTGAAATGGGCTTCATCGGACATGATAATTTTGTTCCAAAATTGCTCGTCATCATCGGCCATTTCGATGACTCGTTGGACCCATTCCAATCGACGAGGCTTGTCCGCAGGCAACAATCTTTGCGTCAATTGAATTTTGTACGGGAACAAATGCAAATCAACGCGAATAATCCGTTGTAAAGTCGACCGAGCCATGCCAAACTGCTGAGAACGGCGTTTTTGGGATGTTCTTGGGGACCTCTCAACACTGGCTCGTACGGCAGCGATATTCTCGGCCGATCGCCTTGGTCGACTTTTATTTGGCCTCTTCGGATTAGAAAGAGCCTCACCAGTCGAAAATTTGTCGTATAAACGCTTAATGGTGTTCTTAGAAGGCGCACTTCTCACATTTTTTAATATTTTAAAAGCACGTTGAGTTTTCACAATTGACTTCTTCTGTTGAATGTAAATTTCAACTATTTCAGAGCGCTCGCGTGGCGTGTATTGTTCCATGGTAAAAATCTGCTTGGACTGACGCTTCAAACGCGGTATGTCATTAAGCGATCTGACATCTCTGTCAAAAGTTATGGCGTTGCCAGATGGGTCCGTCGAATATGGGCAACCCTGTATACGTTATATATTGGCCGAAGATTTGAAGATGAGGAACCTGTGCGCAAGATGGGTGCCGCGCTTGCTTTCAATAGAGCAAAAACAGAGTGGCGAGGATGTTTCAGTAGAGTGTTTGGTGATGTTTCACCACAATAAAGCTGAATTTTTTCGTTGATTTATAAGCAGGGATGAGACATGGGTCCATCACTTCACACCTGAGACAAAGGAACAGTCAAAGCGGTGGACTGGAATGGAGAATCGTGTCAAAAAAAGGAATCGTCTTCCATCTGCAGGCGCGTGGGATTATTTTTATTGATTATCTTCAGAAAGAAAAACATTCAACGGCTAATTTATTGCAGCGTTTAGGTGATGCAATTATGGGAAAAAGACCGCTTTGTCGAAAAAGAAAGTATTGTTTCATCAATGCACTACTCCAGTTCACACATCCACTATTTGGATGGCCAAAATGAATGAATTAAAGTTAGAATTGTTTCATCACGCAGCTTATTCGACAGATTTATCTCATTCGGACTATTTTCTATTTCCAAACTTGAAAAAAAATGATTCGGTGATAAAAGATTTGCCCACAATGAAGAGTTGGAGTCTGCGGTTGATAATTAAGGAGTTTGATAGTTCTTACTGTAAACAGGATGTATCGAGCAAAAAGGAGATTATGTTGGAAAATAAAGGAAATTTTTTCCAAATTTTTTGTATGTTCTTTGGTAGATTGGCTGGTTGTGGGACCGCCCTCGTAATTTTAAGTACATTTTAATTGCCACGAATGAGAATCAAACTTAGACGTCTTTTTCAGGCGAATTTCGTGCAATAATTCTTCACTGGTGTCACTTTGGCACAATCGACTATCGCACATTATGGAAAGTGCCCTTTATCTCTCACTGCCGTTCGTTCCTATGCTAATTTTAAAGCATTTAGTCTATTATTAATAACGAGCTCATTTATCATCTCTTTACGAATCTATGATATTTTGTATTATTTAATGTATAGATTTTCCAGATAGGGGAGGAGGGTAATTTTAAACCGCTGTGTATTAAATACTGGGGGTATTTGGATGACTGAGCATAACATTTCATGCAATCTCAACCTATAGTCTGGATTTAGTCTAGTATAAGCAAATCGGCTCAGGACAAGACTGCGATGCAGCACTATAGTGTCTTGATAGTAAAATCAACTTGAAGCGATTTTCGCAAGATCTTTTAGAAGTTTATGCTCGCAGTGACATTTAACTTTGAGTGTAAACAAAATTACTTCGTTTTCCATTTAACCCATGATGCAGATGCTGCCTTCAAATTCTAATATCACTATATTGTTACAGCAGGCATTCTTGTATCATTGGTATGCTATTGCAATGTCACTCCTATCCTGTGATCTATGCATATAATAGTCTATTTCCTCAATAGCAGTTATCGTATGCGAAAAGGAATCTATACTCGAATAATGAATATTTGTATAAACTGTTGTACAAGTCTGCATGAATAGTTAAACACCAGGATATTCCTGGGCATGGATTCATTCCCTATCCTCATGAAAACACTTAACACATACTTCGACTCAAATTTATTTGGCTCATATGAATTGCTTTGAGGTAAAGTCGGTTAGTTGGTTGCGATATATTCGGTTGTCATCTTGTAGTTGGAGTACACGTCCTGCATATAAATCAATACTATTGCTTGTTTGGGCTTTCCTTCATTGCTTTTCATTTCGCTTGCGGTTTATGGTGTTGCTGGCAACACTGTCCTTTACAAAAGGAAAATCTCTGATTGTATGTGTTGAGGATATCCATACGAGTACATCTAACTACACAGCTCGTTGCCATTTCGGAGGGTATTAGTGTGCGTGCATGTGTGGTTGTTATTTCATGTGTAATTTATTTAACACTTTCAATAATACATATTATGGCTGTTTTAGTTTTAACGTCATTGGTGTGGCTTTGTTCGTCAGCAACAAGGCCATTAATTCCCAAAATGAAATAAATTCCATTTGAAATTGTTAGGATTCAAACGATTTAATTTCGAAGACGAAATACTTTCACCCTCGATTTCAACAGTCTTAAATGCTAACCTTTCAATTCACAAACGTGTGTGTATTTACTTAGCATTTCATGACCTTAAACGTTTTACATGCAAAGTTGGGGTACTAAACGAGTCCTTCGGGCATTTGTCACATTAAATAATGTATCAAAGAGCACATACATCATTAGTTCTTTGCGCAAAACCATGCCATACCAACGATGTGATTTTGACAAAACTTGGAAGATGTTTATATCTTATAAAATGGATATATTTTACAAATGGATGTAAAATGTATAATGGAATGACAGAGATTACTTGTAATGCCCCATTTTATTAACACTCAGAAGATAACAGTTAAAATTAATAGTATGTGTATGTTTCTAAATTGTGAAGCAACAAGAGATTAATCATTTTCAGACTAAACTTTACTCGACGAAATGACATTCAGTGCTGAAAATTTAATACAATCACTTTCATTAGGCTAAATTAATAAACAAAACATGCTTGGAGTTTTTCTACGGCAGTCGCTATATGGTCGTCCTCCTATTTCCTACATTTGTACTCAGTGCCCAACACTACACATTCAGTTTAGCCACACCAAACCAGACTCCTTTCAAATGTCAGCCAAGATCCTCGTCGTCATCAGCAGTCGTAACATCAACATGATTGTCATGTCTGAAATTTGTTGCAAATGGCACCATTTTGGAAACATATTATTTACGTTCAACACACCATTTGCCACGGGCAGGAAGGATCCGTTCCACTGGGTATCCAACGCCTGCTTATGGTTCCACACAAACGTGTTTTGTATAATGCGGTGGAGTGCAGAAGGTGTAAACCATTGTGCGATTAGTGAGTGGTAAATCACCCAGGAGTATTGTATCATAAATCACATTCCCACACGGTCACACAGCTATCCAAATAAATATTTCATATGTACGGAAATTTATTTGTATGTGTATATGCATCTTTCCCTCCTGTTTGCAGAATATTGAGGACGACGGATATAAATTGTTTCCACTTCATTTCTCTCTCTTTTTCGTTTGGGACCCCTTTCGAGCCACAACAGAAATATTCGTTCAAGACTCTCCGGAAATGCACGGATGGATGAAGCGTTCATGCAGAGACAGCATGATGATTGTAGTTGTTATTTTTGTATTTCCACTTTTGTTTTTATTGCGAGGAAATGTGAGATTAATATGGTACATGTGTTGTGGTTAGAGCGATAAAAAGCTGAAATTCTGTTCGGTTGGCATTGAAAATGAAAGTTTTCGCACATCTTACCGAACCGGAATGATTTTTTCTTCACTTTTAATTGGGCGAAATTTGTACTTACGAACCCTATTTCAGTTGTATTCTGAGAAGGCCGTTTCGTATGTTCTTGCGATGGTGTATTAAATCATTGTACGGCATTGTCTATTAGAAGGTAACCTTGATAGTGATGTGGTTTCCCTTCAGCATTTCATTCTGCCATTGGTAGTATTTAAGACGTTCATAATCCTCAATCTATGCCGGATGAGGAGATGTTTTCTACTTCACATGCAATGGTGAAACATCACATAGAGATTGACGCTGCGAGAGCGCATTGTGAAATTTACCATAACCTCAAATTTAAATACACCTAAAGCATACGTTTTAAATCTTCAAACTATCTGCGGTGGGTACCACAATAGGATGAATAGTAAGTTTGTTATTTCGATCGTAACACCTAGAAATAATATCAGGTCTCATAACGCATGGTAATGGTCTATAGCCATGTGTAAGTTAAGTTGGAAATGGAGCAAAAGCTGCTGATTTTAAAACTGACACTACCTTTGAGAAAATAGAAATTTTTCAACACTATTTTTAAAAATTTTACCATCCATGCGTCAATTAACAGCAATTTTAAAAATGAGGGGAAGAACCAACACAAATTATATACTTCTTTAAAAAACCGTTTTATACTGAAATATTCCCATATGTTATGTATAAGAAGCAAGCGTAAAAAGAAAATTCCATGTGTAAGGACTAGGCAAACCCACTTGTAGGAAAATTGACTTTATTTAAAATTGTTTTTATACCCTCACTCGAGAGAATGACGGTATCAATCGTTTGATATGGCAATTACACCCAGAAGAAAGTCTTTAGAATACCAAGTATCCCTTGACCAAATGCGTTTCATGATTTTTTTTAATGAATTGAGCTATGTCCTGGAACATTTTTTAATCTGACACGGCCTAATATTATAACCAGTCCAATTCTTCTGGTACTTCCTAAACAAATTGACCGATTTCCCAAAATTAAACATTTTTCCTTGTAGCTCTTAAATAGCTGACTGCAGTAACTTAAATATTTCTCCATTATATTTGTTGTGTAATACTTGGTAGAATTGGAGAAAATCGATTAACTATACCCTTTTCGAACCTCTCGTACAAACTGACCGATTTAACCCATATATTCTTAGCTTTGAAGCAGATATACTAAACTTCACAAATGTTGGTTTTCAAATACTACAACGTTTGGAGATTATCCGCGTAAACACGGCCTTTGACGTAGTTGCACAAAAGAAGTCTAACGGCATCCAATCGCATGATATTGGTGGCCAAGTGACGTCGTCAAAACGCAAAATTACTCTTTCTGGAAACTTCTCATGCAATAAAGCCAAAATCGGTCGTGTTGCTTGGCTCATTGGTGGCACCGTCTTGTTGAAACCATATACGTTCAGTTCACCATCTTCAATTATAGACCAAAAAAATCGGTTACCATATGGCCATGGCGCTCTGAATTGAAATTCGGATTATCCGCCACACTTTCACTATCAGTACATTACGGTGATGCACGAGCCTGACCACATTTGTAAAGCTTTCAGTCTCTTTAAATTTCTTTACAATTTTTCCAATTCCACGGATAGTAGGTCGATTATGACGACCATGACCTCCCCGTAATGCACGAAAATTGCCCACGTTTGAATCACTATTTTCACGCGTTTTTCGGTTGTTAAACGATCGCATGTTCCCGGGTTGAACCTCGCTTACAGCCGTTTATCATTTCGAGTAGTCGAGTAATCGACAAGTATGGTGATTGCTGTTCAAACTGTATCGTTCGGAGTCGTCGTTAAACTGTTAGTCTCGTTTAGTGAGTCTAGAAATATAACGCTCACTGAATGTAAGAAGCTCTCCCATATCTTATTCATAGGATGCAAAGGAATTTGTTTGTTTTCTATTCGTATTTTCATATATTGTATTCAATTGCACAAAATTTAGCCAATTCAGGCCCACTAAGCGCTTGCTATAGTGGGGCCTGAGAAAAAAAGTGGGCATTCACAAATTAAAAAATTATTAAAATTAGTAAAAATTAGACCAGGTAACCACGTTCTTTGTGGTACTTTCCATACAAATAACCAATTTAACCGTACTTAGCTTAGCTTCATATCATTGAAGACCTTGTTCTGAATTGGGCACAACATATGCCTGGTGAAGCAAGTTCTGAAAATGAAAATAGAGGGCGTCGCCATATCTTTTCTGGTACCTCTTATACAAACCGACCGATTATGACCGATTTATGAAAATATTATTACCCGCTGTAAACCTTAATTCATGGGCTGCAGTTACTTACATTTTTGTCCTTTGTGTCGCATTGTAATGCAATGGCATAATTTGAACAAATTGGCCGGATTCCTAATTTAAACTATATTCTTCTAGATTTGTATTATTCATCCAATAGCACTAAATTCAGTACAATTTGGCAAGCATCAGACATCAATCAATCAATTGAAGGTGTACGTAGTTTAGTTCACCAGACTGAAATTTTCATATTGGTCATTGGAATAGAACGGTATTGACGCCCTCGCTTAGCAACGATGTCAGTGGGAACAAATTTCCACATATGAGTTCGGAAGCCTTCAAATCAATATAAAGCATAAGAATCAGATAAAAAAAAGAGTCATTCTCACCATTCAAAAATTCAGTGACAATCGCCGTCCTCGAAAAAATATTGTAATGCTAGGTGGATATTTTATTACAACTGCTGAAGTACTGTCGAAAAATTGTATATTCGTCTAATTTGGGTCTCGTTTATATTGATCACAGTTACATGTCTGCAAATGCATTTTGTGCGCACTTTGTAGTTAATTTTCATTACATGCGAGTATAAACTTTATATAAAACGGAAGTTTCGAAAAATTTTGCTCGTTTTGTCTATTCTGGCAATCTTGGATTTCTTGAGTTATTTTCCTAAAATAGCAAAATTATCCGCTTTAAGCAGCAAAATTATCCTGTTAATACAGACTACTCCAATTTAGAATTTAAAATAATTTTTTGCACCTCGTCAATGACGATTTTACGAATGTATGTTTTTGTTTTCAGAATAGAAAAGAATAATGTTTTTCCCCCATTTGCAAATAATTTGTGCATGTAATTACTATATATTTTCCACACCATGTTATCGCCTTATCAGGGGCGGTACGACAAAGGCAAGGTCGGATTTGGATACAGTATTACAATTTTTATTACCAATTTTAGAGAGCTTGTGAACTTAATGCAAAATAGTAACTTTGAAATATCCCCTACATATGGAAGCTACGTTGACGAAGGTGCAAATTAACCAAATGATTGTCGTGGATACTGTCCCCAGTATGCTTGTATTTTTATAAGAATGTATAAGAGGATTGTCACTGCGCTCCATATCCCAAACGGTTCTTTCTTCTCTCTGGAGAAAAGGAAATCGTAGAACACTTTTTATAACAATGCTACAGCCATTCTTAAAGGATGATGTGTACACACCCATGTAAATACTTCCAAAAATATGCAGCAGTCATACATATATGTACCTATACATTGTGGGAAATTTCTTCAATTTCTTCGCCACACATAAAATGTTTTTACGTTTATTAAAGGTTCATCCTGTGAGGAAATATTCTAGTTTGAGTGAAATGTGCAAATCGAATGAAGTGCCAGAACAAAATTCCGTACACAGACGCAAATTTCAAAGAGCTGCTTGTATGGATTGTTTTGTGCGTTGAGTTCTAACATCTTATTAGGCCTTTTTATTCATCTCGACCGAATAATGCGTGTTGCGCTGCGTGAAGCATCTGCTTGTGTTAGTGGGTTGTTACGAGCTCTGCCCTTTAAGCTGACTCGTGCGAATTTTAGCAGAAATCATTCGACACTAACCCATGTACTGTAAACTCACAGCCACCCACGCATATCAAATGTCATAGACCTTCGTGTCAAAACTTGAAGGCATCAATTTTGCCAATTCTGTGACAGGTGTTACGACTTAGAGGCAGCTTAGGAGAATGACAAACATCGATTTGTGGTTTGTTTTGATATTTGTAACATTAACACAACACAAACCAACATCGCGCTCTCATACAGAAGCATGAAAGTATTACACCTTGTTGTGTGAGGAGATTATACCTATACATACATATGTACATGATACATCAAACATCAAACTTTTGAATCATACTCGTATATATTGATTCTATGCGAGCTATTGAAACAATAAATGTTAATGAGACGAACTTCTCTATAGCGGATTCGCATGGGACCGTAAATAAAAAATACCGTTATTAAAATCGTTTGTTCAAAAATATCAAACGTTTATAGCAAGTTGATGTTAAAAGCACGTTGCGCGTTAAAATCACGTAAATCTATAAACGTTAGTAAATGAAATACGATAAATCCCAAATAATATGAAATAACTCACAGGCATTTGAAAATGAATTGAATTTGTAAAGAGAATTAAGTTTCAGAGAGACTAATTTTGGGAGTTGAATAGAATTCAAATTTTGATTGAATGTTAACGATTAAAAACAAACTGAAATAACTTTCATAAATATGCGATTTACTACGCATCAGCTATGCTGACGCTAAAACTGCTCAGTGTCGTCAGAAAAATGTATCTTCAATTACTTTAAACTCATAGGATAATTTTGAGAGTCATTACGACAAACACTCTCATTATTTATGAGGAGCCTCAAATAAGAACTTATTGGTCGATTTTATCAAAAATGAGCATTAGAAAGGAATTACTAAGTACACAAACATGAAATAGTTTGGTTTTCACTTTCATGTTATTAGTATATATAAAACCCAGTAAAGTCCTGTATCTTATTTCCCGGACCAATGGAACGGGAGATCTGTTCATGTTCATGTAATGGGAGCATTTATTTTCCTTAAACTGACGTAATAACATGGAATGGTGGAAATCGCAAATAAAGCGTATTAAATTGTAGAGAAAGGAACGTTTGGTGCACTATGTGACAATAAAGACACACTTCTGTAAAACGATGAATGTTGTGATTAGAATTTGGAAACAACAAAAATTTGTTCTTCCATGTCTAAATCATTTGCACAAAAATTGTAATTGTCATTACAAACAAAAATACATACAATGGTTGCATCAATTCCGATCAATAAAAATTTGTAGTTTTTTGAAAGGAGAAATGTGATTATTGCTCTCGAAACAACTGAATAATTTTGGAACTAGTCATGGATAATCCTTCTAGCTCTAAATTTATTTTACTGAAATTGGAAAAATGTAAAGTTTTATCGTACGACATGGCTAAGTTTTGCAGTTGATCGCTATCTTCAAATGGTAAACAATAAAGTAAAGTCTGGGGGACGTGTGCATTTGTACATATATGCACATACAGGTTGGCTGATGAATGTTCCTACTTTTAAAAAGCTCAAATAACTTTTGTTTTAACTTTATATAAATTATCTTTTCTGTATTCAGTGAAAAATAATACATTTTTACGAAGAATTTTAACGGCGTTTAAAAATTAAAAAGTTGTCACTTCCACCGCCTTATTGAAACTGCATAGATTTGAAGGGGATACTTTTACAACATCTTTAATCATTGTTTATCAGCCGCCGTGTAGATTATATACATACATATATATAACATAATATAGTATATAATATAATATGTAATATGTGTAGTGTAATATATAATATGTATAATATATAAAGACAGAAAGCTGTCTTTCTATCTCTTTTTTTCAAGCTATGTGCTTTTTGTTATATATACCGTTTTTGAAAAATTTTCGAATCTCGAAATGATCAGATGACACTAAATCTCAATACGCGAAATGCATGAACGCAATGTCTCAGTAACAAATGTCTTATCCGAATAAACTCAACGTAAACGTCAACAATCAAGATCATCAAATTAGTAAGTTTAAACAACCCTGATATCGATTCTTTGCAGACTACACTTTTGTTTGTTTTTATTTTAGTTGGATTCAACATTAGGGAGTTTATTAATATTTTATATTTTTTATATTTGTGAACGGCACATTTATATGGTAGTCGTTTTCAATAATTTGCCCCAAATAGTGTTATGTGTGCATTAATGTATAACTTCCATGGGAAAAAAATTCTTGCACAATGTTTGTTACTTTTTTTGTTTTAGTTGCACAAATATGCAAATATGTCTGTACTCACATTTTATTTGAAATATTGCCTTTCTATAATACAGAGCCATATCTCAATTTTCCAATTGAATTCTGTTGTTGTCCTTTTCTTTTCTTGTCTACCGATAGTCTATAAGACGAAAGTTTCTTGGAAAGCGTTGCCAATAAAACATCAGCATAAACAAAACCGATTGTAGAAACCAAAAGAACTGAAATTCCACAATCAACATTTTTACGAATGGCCAGAAAATTGGATTTCAGTTATATTCATATTTTCGTCTGTGTCCTTTCGTCTGCAATGTCCTATAAATCTTTTGAATTATTTGTTGAAAACAGAAATTATGAACACCAAAAACAAAGCCAAAAGGCAAACGTTGACCAAAATACCATATAATTGATAGTGAACCTACAAAAGCCAATGGAATATGAAATCCACACA
Organism: Philornis downsi; assembly: GCA_019455685.1. Classification (NCBI taxonomy): domain Eukaryota; kingdom Metazoa; phylum Arthropoda; class Insecta; order Diptera; family Muscidae; genus Philornis; species Philornis downsi. The sequence goes on from JAHXMU010000251.1 coordinate 3,548,525, forward strand.
AAAGTAAAAAATAAACTGTTAAAATAATTTAAAACTTTCGAATGAAAGTAAATCATGAAATAAAAAATACACAAATTTCATCCGAATCGAAAATAATATCCAATGCCTTAAATGGAGTTGAAGCAGAATTTACTTGGAATAGAAAGTTCGTAATTGGAAACTAAATATTTATTTTATTGCTACAGTATCTTCCGATCTAATTCGAAACATTTCATAATGTAGAGATATTTCAAACATTAAATATAGTTTTGTTTTGAAACCCTCGTCGAGAAGGAAGGAACAACGAGTCTTTATTCGTAAATTGGCAGCAGAGGCTCTAATTCAAACACACACATTTTATACATTTTTTATAAGAAAATTTCAAATGTTTTCATTAAAAATCTTCCCGACCTTGAATTCCACGCAAATTTTACCGATTTCATTTTCCTCTTTAACGGGAATTATGTGCCGTGAAATTTTGGGAATCCAAAAATGTGTGTAAAACTGTAACGAGTAATTAAGTTTTGTTTGTGAATCTCGTTGTCTTGACAATCCAAAAATTATAAATATAATAAACTGAACAATTTTCATCTTGTCTTTTCTTTGCTAACTGGTTGTGAATATAATGGGATCTGTACTGATTTTCTATATTCTTTGCATGTACGAATTTCCTTGCATCCCATTAGTTGAATGTGGGAGAAAGTCTCGAGGTGACTAAAAATTGTCAAAACAGTGCATATTCTTTATCCATTCTTCTATAACGACTTTTCATAAATCAAATCTCATTTCGTATTTCATCTATTATCCCAGTTGGCACAACTTAAACTGCCTATGGGCTAAAACTTTAAAAGTCATGAAGAGAACTACGAAAAAATCCCTGAAAATTCACAATTTCACCAATATGTTTGCTTGATGCATGTCAAAATTACCACCGCCTTCTGCGACCTGATGTGTTTATAAATATTGTGAGATCTGCACTTTAATAATGAAACATTTGGAACGCTAAGTAGACATCAAATAAAGATATCATGTTTGATTATATCTTTATTGGTTCGAAAATAATCAAAAGTAGATGTGTGTAACCCCTACCACACGTGTGTAACTCTTGTTCCCCTGAAACGTTGTTGAAGTTCACATATGTAGGCGATATAAAACTTATAGTTTTATTAAGCACATTTCATCTTGGAAACACTATAACATAGGAGAGAACTTACAACCAGAGTACTGAAGATATAAATAGCATTGCAATAATATGTCAGGAAATCTATAACTTAAGATTTACCTGGAATGGAATTTACCCCGTGCTTTTTTTGTTGGAACTCTACCCGAAAACAATATTTGAAGCAGCTTTTTATGCAACCCTTTGGAATAAACAGCACTTTCCTGAAGCCAAAAATTGTGTAGCATACATTACTTTAATTAATGCATTTTGTGATACGCGATTAATCGGTTAATCAAACTTAATGATTATTCCATACTTCACTTAATCGGTTAATCGACTAACTGACAGTTCTGATTATTGAGAGCTATTATTAATCAAATAATTTGGCTTTTGGTTAACTAAATGGGAATAATTTAAACAAAAGTCAAATTGACGCATTACAGGCTCGGGGAATCAGAAGTGGTTGTCGAAAAGCTCTTTCATCCGGAAAAAGGGATTGTTTGGATCGCATTATGGTCTAGAGGTATTTTTCGAAAACTACCTCAACTACTTGCTGCTACCAATCCAGAGGCGGTTATTTAAATGGCATTGCATTTCATACATAATGCTTATGTCCTAGCATTATAATGAAATAAGTTTCATCGAAATCATAGCTTTATCTGTGTTCATTTTACTTTTTTTTGAAACCGAAAAATGGATAACCCTATACATCATTTGAATATAAGCTACATTTTCACATATCAATTTATATTTCGTGTAACAACAGGACATTCTGCAATACTATTTTGAACGACTTTATGATTTCAAACAGCTTTTGCAGCTATGTTGTTGTTTTTATTACAGATGGTACCTTCTCAAATGTTTCAATTCAGTAGCTTCGCATTGTGCTTGTAGCCACATTCGACATTTGATACCATTTCATTGGGCTTCCTTATCATTTACCACAAGGTCAACGTTTTGATTTATGTGCGCAGAGACTTTGAGCGAGGCTACTGGCGTGATGAAGGACTATGGTGGTAGCAGTTTGAAAACACATTTTTTTTCGTTTCACTCGCAATAAAAGTATTGTAGTATTGTTTCATTTTTCAATGTTTGTTCCGAGTTATGTATGTATGTATATGTACACCTGCGTATGTTTTATAATATAATTCATAGCTTGCATTCTGATACATAAATCAGATATACATAAATCAATTCAAACTCAGTACATATGAATGTAATGACAATAATTAGACTTCTTTTGATACAAAGTTTTTTTGGTTGATTCGGGGAATTTACAGATCCGACCATCAATTAAAATGTTTCGTTTAACGTTGCCCATAAGCCTTTCGAATACAGCTATCCTATATGCATCAACATAATATGCCGTTTCCGACCCTGAAGAGTAGCTTATAAAGATTTACAAAATTAATGAAAATTAAATGTATCTATAGTCGTCAGCACTACTCACACATTCATAAGGGTTGCGAATCAATATTACACCGTTTCTCTTAGTATCTCCTGCCTGCTGGCCGTCGTTATACTCTTTACTTCTTTACCATTGCAATGCATTGTAGCAACCGCAATTCCATTCCTTCCATTCGTTTTATATTGAGGCGCCTTCTGGCGGCAATCTGACTCAACATTGCTACTAGAAGTACTGCCAAAAACTTCTGGGCTTAGAGCCGTAGTTTCTGACTCGCCTTGAAACACCTCTCTGACAACAGGTGTAACTCTAATCACAAGTGCCGTATTATCTGGTGTTGAGGATGTCATGTCTGCTCTGCTTCCATCTGCAATATTGGGTGAATGATTATCATATCCTTCGGAACTATCCTCTGTAAACTGCCAATATCTCTGCAAAGCTTTTATAATATCTTTGAAAGCAAATTGTTTTCGATATCTCTCAAGGCATTTCAAGATTTCTGGCATAATCTGCATATCATCATCATCGGAAACTGATGCAACTGAAGTGCTCGTAGAACTGGTACTGGGGTCCAGCAAGGACTGTGTCGTGGTTTCACTATAATTTCTAGTAATATTATCGATATGGCTAGTAGAGGAGAAGATTGCCGAAGTAACTTGGCTTGATGTCCCTTTGTCGACTGATGTGGTGACAGAACCTGGAGTTGAAGTATCCGAAGTGCTTTCTAAGCTAGGAAGCCCATTTGAAATTGCTGGTGCAGGTGTCGTGGACCTGGAGTCATCGGGAATGTTGGAAATTGATTCTGTCTGTGAAATAGCAGCATCTCTCGTAGTAAGGGATTCTGCGTTACCTCCTGTGCTTCCGCCGTCTAAATTGGTGAGAGATTGTGGAGCTGAAGTATCGGAACCGCCTTCTATGCTAGCAATCCGATCTGAAGTTGTTGGGGTAATTGTTGTGGACCTGGAGTCTTCAGGAATACTCGAAAGAGAGAAAGCGTTCAGTGTAACAGATTCTGCTTTTGAAATAGCTGTATCTTTCGTGGTGGGGGAATCTGTATCGTACTCTTTGGTTTGTGCGCCATCAGTCGTGGTCTCAAAGTCGATATTGCTGGTAGAGCGGAAGACTGTCAAAGCAGAGTCTGCTGGTCCGTAATCAGTTCTGATAGATGTTATCTCAGTTTCGCTTGATGTGGCTTTGTCGACTGATGTGGTAACAAAGTCTAGAGTTGAAATGTCAGAACCGCTTTCAATACTAGTAGTCCGATCTGAAATTTCTGATGTAGACGTCGTAGACCTGTAGTCGTCGGGAATTGTCGAAATAGAGAATGCGTCCGTTGCAACAGAT